>DWLI01000808.1:0-18458 GCA_018249915.1 Cecropterus dorantes dorantes | reverse complement strand
TACTCAAAAATTTCCGAAAATGACTTACGCGGTGTTAGAACTTCAACGACGATATGTAAATAATAAGACAACAGTATATATAAGAAAGTTCTGCTAATTTTTAAGCGATTGAATTGAATCTAATAATTGTAAGATATTGATTTGATTTAATTGCAACGTGAAGCTAAAAGCATATTAATCGTTATCTGCATATGTATGTATGCACCTCATATATTTTAACTTCTTAGAGAACTATAATATGGAGGTAAATTCATTGTTCTTAATTTTTTTTTGAAGACGTAAAGCTGTTACGTAGTAGTTACAATAGTAAGCTAAAGTAACAGAGTGATAGCCATTTATAAGTTTCCACGTATAAACTCAATGATAACTATATGAGAAAGCAAGTCAAAAGATTGTAATCTTTAAACAGTAAGTTAGACAAATCAAGTTTTTGATTGATTAACACGACAAAGAAAAGAAATTAACTAGATTAGATTAAATCATCTATTCATTCGCAGAAACATGAGAATTAAGCAGAAACAAGATACTTACCTATTACTTTTATTTTATCTAACTAACAGAATGCTTACCGAAAAATGATATTTGTGCTGCATATATGTGTAGGCACGAATAAATATTGCAAAAGAAACTTTTATAGAAGTAACATTTTAGGTACTCAGCAAATCCTATTTTACTCAGATTCTAATTAAAATACATGCATAGAACTTTATAAGCTTTTAAGCTCCTAAGTGACTAGGCGCAACCCTAATGATATTAAGACAATGGGTGTCAGGAATAAGTAGGCAGGCCGTCTTGTATGAGTTTGCGCGGCAGGTTATATTGTTATTGCCACTTGTTGGGCGCCACCAAGCTCAGTAAGCGCGGGGTGATCCGCGCGCCCGGCCTCGTCCTGTCGTATCCCGTTACAAGCTCTTCCACACGTAAACTTCCGATGAACTTTACCGCAAGTGATAAACCGGAAATTTAGACCGTCAGTGTTTTTTCAGTGGACATGGATTGATGTACATTTTAAATATACCTTAGATTTGTATGGTTGTGTTATATTTTGAAATCATACAATTATGTCTAGAAGAAAACAAGCGAAACCACGATCCCTTAAACGTAAGTTTAATACTAATGGATATTAATACTTTGTAGCATTGTTAAAATTAGTCTGTATTCTTGTTATTGTTATTTTACGGGACAATTAATATATTTGGCTGATTTGAACACCTGATTACAGTTACGAAATGTATTATTTCCGTCTCAGTACAAATAAAATACAGTAGGAGTTTAAGGAGCATACGAACACTATGCCACAACAACATGCTCCAAAGATGTTGGCAGTAAATTAACAATCTCAATACTTAACATGCAAGTAAAGTATTATGATGATCTTATTAGATGTGTATAACTTAAGCAGTTTAAAGTTTGCCAATAGAAACTATAGTCGTTATGTTATTTAGATACTATTTCATTTCTTTGTAACATTCGCTATTTCTTATGGTATTTTATATACCAGGAAAAAATCACTTTAAATATATGAATAAAATTAATCGTGAACATTTAAATAAGTGTGATTTCAAATAATTAAATGTGATAGAATCAATGAATTATGCATAAAGGTCTGAGGAGTAAATTCCAGATATGCAGTTGTCTAATAACGTACGAAATTTTCTGAAGTTATTCATTAGAAACTCTACCTTAAGTAAGACGGTAAGTATACTATTTCATACTTTGCCAGCATGTTGACTATGACTTAAAACCTTCTTATTTTACAGAGAATATCCATGCCCAATAGTGAGTAACATGATGATGACCACGTTCAATAAATATACGAGTACCTACCTAAATTGATAATTTGGCTAGTTTGGCTACTGAATGTGACACATTTGAATGTGTTGAAAATTCATTCGTTTGTCCATTTTTTAGATAAATAAATTTTATTGAATACATTCACACATCTATCATTATAATATTATAATAATTAGTAATATTAGTAAAATCTTATGTAAAATTAAAAACATGGTTGCTTTTTAATATTTGTAGTTAAAATGTTTATGAAAAATTACTTCAATAAGTTACTTAACATAATACGAATTGTACCAAATTTTGGTCCCCAAAGTAGCTCGAACTTAGTCTTTTAACGGTCGAAAACCTACGTCTCTGCAATGCTAGCAAGATTCTAAATCTCAGTAATAATAGTTTAGTTTATAGCTAATGTTTGAAAGCAGATAAAGTACCTGTGGGTATTATACAATGTTATAACATATAGCTAGCACGAACAGGAGGTAGTATTGCATTAGGTATCCCCGGAGTCGGTCGGAGTCGCAGCATCCTCGCGCTCCCCGCGGGACGCATTACGAAAGTACTAGACTCCACAGATCGATACCTTAAGTTAACAACATTACATCGTCGTTCAGCCACAAACAACATTGTTTTCAGAATTTAAATAGCTGGTTTCATTTAATCTGTTCATCCATATAATTTCGGTAGTTATATAGGTAAGTAGGTATTTACTTATATGATAAAACGATCGAATCTATTGAAGTTATTAACGAAATGCTTAATAATGTAATAAGAATAATATATGGCTCCAAACAGCATAACCATTAGGAACCCTATCAGAGATGCTCTGCTAGCCTAAGGATTGCCCTAATTAGTTAAGCCAGAATACATATAACTGCACTACTGCTAAAAGATATAAATATGTGTAGGTAAAGTGCAGGTACAATGAACTACAAGGTTTAGAGAAATACCTATTATCCTTATACATATATAAAACTCATCCGTTACTGAGTGACTGACTGACTGACAGACAACGCACAGCCGAAACTACTGAGCGTAGACAGTTGAAATTTAGTATGAAGATTCCTTAGCGAGTGTAGTAGTAGGAGCACTAAAACAGGGATTTTTTTTAATTCCACTCCGAAGTAGGCGAAAAGGCTGAAAAACTTTTATATGAAAGTTACACCGTTGAAGTTAGTGAATTGAAAAATTGGATTTTAGTAGCCTACATAACATCACGCTATGTTTATCTGTTCTTATGTAGTAGCGGGTGAAACCGCGAGGCACATCTAGTTTAATATAATAAGGTTTATAGTAAAGATTCATTTGTCTAATTAACGAATAAGTGACACAATTATAATAGTAATTATTATGAGTATGTATTTTTTTTTGTCTCAATGCTTTGCACAGTTCTTCTCTGTCTGTTTCAACCTATCAACTTAACTTAAACCGTTGGTACTAGACTAGATGCAAAGAACATAGTAACTAATGTCTGTCACAAAACGCTATTGAGCGAGTATTTCATTACGATAACAACGTAGTAAAATTTTATCATTTTTTTATATTGTTATGCAATTTTTGGATTACAATTAAACTGTGATTTACAAAATCAGCAAAATATTTGTGGTTTATTGTCATAGTTATGTGGTCTGTGTTTGTAGTTACACTACTACAGATCCCTATAGATTTAGAGAAGACTATACTTAATTATTGATGTCATTATATAGGTATGAATATTATCGTATTGTCATTGTATAGGTAAGCAGTTTCAAAATAGTTGCAAAATGCACAATTAGAACCCATCCGTTGATTTAAGCTATGTGAATGACATAAAACAGTGCTTGCATTGAATATTTTATGCGTTGTTAGTAAATTTTCATCACTAACATATGAAGCGACTGACTTACATCTGAGGAGACCATTTTGCTCTGGAGTGGCAACGAATGTATCTGTAATTTACATCGGGTAGAATCCCTGTTGATATACAATTAGGTAGGCTGTGTTCGTGTTCGTTCGTTATGTTCGTTTGTTTATATCTCTCATACTCCGAATTATTATCAAGTTATTACCGCTCAATTGCCGACTCTAGGTTTTCTCTCGGAATGTTAAACATCAAGATTATGATGCGCTGGTCATGGTTTGGTGAACTCCTTTCAACTGTGATTTGATAAATGAATTCTTTTTCCATTCCTTCTTCCCATTTTTTCCTTATTATCAAAAGCAAGTCATTATCAATTTCTAATTCGTCACATAGGCAAGCTTCAGTGTACTGGATTTGCGAAGTTTCGGGGGTATAATTAATCGGTGACGTCAGTGGGAGCGTGATGGAGCCGTTGCGACGCGCTGCGGCCGCGGCGCCCTAATATCAGCGTTTTATCAGTGACCGGCCGCGGTTGCCGTGCTTCGCTGTTCAGCCGCACATGCGTCTCTGCTCGCTACTACAGTCAGAGCAGATAATCCAAATTTCATTGCGCCTTCCGTCAGAGGAGGTGGGACTTGCTGTTGTCCAACTGTGACCAATCAATATAAACTGTATCAGATTATTGTTGAAGTTTTACGGCTTTGAGCGATTTCCAGGACCGTTTTTATGATGAGCTGTTAGTTTTCATAGCAGGACCTTACCTATAATCAGATTACCACACGATAAAAAATTTCCGATAGCACAGCTTTTTTAAAAGCTTTTGATTGATATAATCGGTGGAATATGTAGAGAAAGAGAGAGAGAGAGATCTACGAGTTTTATGCCTTAATATTCTCTTTATTATTATACTATTTCCACTATTTAGTACAGGAAGGCATCTGCTATGTTTATTTTTTTTACATTTTCTGGTTCTTAAAAAATGGGTAGGTACAAAAACTGTGTGACGTATGTAATTCGTACCATGTAGAGTAGCGTCAAAATATTTTATGAATATATTAAACAGCGGTAACGTTACCCATGGACGTTTGTAAGCCTCCTGATGAGGGTTAAGTCGATCTGGCTTTGTGTCAACGTTTTTATCAGACCTATCTTTTACTGGAATTTACGTTAATGCAGTTTGAAACACTTTCCTTTGATCGGTGAATTGAAAAAGCGTGTACATTTTACATGAGAGGTTTACTAGTATTATTGTCTCTTGTTTTCATATTTATTTAATTAATTTAATATATATAATACAAACCGTATTTAAACTATAAATAAGGATCTATCCATAGATTGAGATCCATAGATTAGGAAGTAATATACATGTACCTTTGTTTTTTAGCAGATTTTAGCAAACGATCATGCAGCCCACCTGATATTAAGTGGTAACTGCCGCCCATGGTCATCTGAAAGCAACTTCATATAGAACAGGGGTTCTATCTGAAGTCGATCACAGATGCATGCAAATGAGAACTGCATAAATACTGTCTCTTTTTGATTAATAACAATCTATAAATTTACTTTACAAGTTATGTATACCTAGCTGTTGCCAGCTACTTCGATTCTAATCACAATTGAACTTCTTTAAGTTTTAAATATTAAACAATTATTTCTTATCGGATGTCTGCATCATAAAATGTACTTATAGTCTAAATTTGATAGTGTTAGTTTAATTAGTTGAAGCTCTGTGATATTAAGTCAAAATTGAGTATCATTTTGCTCTTATATACAGAATATCAAAGGTAGAGTTAATTTTAATCGTGATTATTGTGAGGTATAGCAATAAGTGGTGGAGGCTTGTGCTACTGCGGGAGGTATAGCATCCATAAAACTCGCCGAGGTCCATCGGGAGCCGCCGGGAAATTTCCCTTGGGTGGCGCACCGCCCTGTGCGTCGCTGGGAAATACGGCACAGCCATATCATAACAGTTTTATGCTTATGTTGACCTTCTATACCAGGAAAATTAAAATATTACTAGCGATTTAATCTCTCATCTATACTATAAAATTTTATTATTTAATTGTTGTATATGTAATTAATTGTCGATAATTTTATTAAACCCTGTATCCAACAAAATTAATTGTCATTAGAATTTTATATGACCTTGAAACTGTGCATGGAGAAAGGTTACAAAAGATATTCAAACGAATATACTAGTATTTAAATAAATAGCAAGCGGTGCTGCTGCATAGCTACTTAAGTGACAGGCATAAATTACATCAGCAAAAAGTAACACCATGATCACTATTAAAGGAAATAAAGGTTTTAGTACAAATATATTAATAAATGTAGTCACAACACGTGAAGTAGCGCAAGTGCGGGGCAGGGGGGAGTTGCGCGTCCATAAAACTCGCAGAGACCCGTGGGAGATGGCGGGAAATTTCCCCCGGGTGGCGCACTGCCTTGTGCGCCTCGGGGAAATACGGTGCGGCCATATCATAACAGTTTTACATCGGTATTGCCTCCCGTCCGATTATCTACTCTTTTATTGCTACATAAGTAACATACTTTTAATTGTTGTACATTAAAACATCGAATCTCCAAATTTGCCTATATTTCATTTTTTTTTTAATATTATTATTTTAGCATTGTGTTGAGGTCTGGTCTTTGTTATAATAGTTTTTGATTAGAATTAAAAGGCTTTATGTACCAATTGACAACGATAAATTAAAAATAAAAAGAGAGTAGGTACTTCAGAAGATTTAAGATCATCAAATTATCAATAGATATATAAATTTGCATTATGTTTTACATTATCTGTTTTGTTATTACAAAGTTGTCAAGGAATGTGGGGAAAATATTAACATAATCTGTTAACACATTGATGCATTGTATCTTTCTACTCCCTGTTGAGTACCATAAATCACTCACGGTTTTTCACGCAAAAAATCTAAACAAAGTAACTTATGTATGTGTCTGTTTTCTTTTCAGCTTTGATAAGAGGTATAAACGTAGGGTATCATAGCTATAGTAAATAGTTTTGGAGATAAATGAAAGATAATCATATTGGTTTTCCGTATGGTTATTTAGATAACATTTAGGGTATAGTATTTATATCGATCAATATTAATTACTTTTATTTTAGTTAAGTATAATGAAATAGGTTCCTAAAATGGTCAGGAATATAGATATAAGTTCCCGTACCACCAGGGTAGCTTATCACATTTCAATTTTAAAGTCAGGTTTTTATAGGCAAATCTGTAGGTTATTGTTTAAAAATATCCCGGTCTCTCGTCCCCGGTGCTGGTATGGAACAGGTGGTGGGTAAGGGGGGAAGTCCCTGTGGAAGCGAAGTTCTCGCCCGCCGCCCACGCCGCGTCCCTCGGGAGCTGGCCCAAGCAGCCGCGTGCCGCCTGCTCCCCGGGGATCCTCGCTCCCGCCAACCCCGGCCCGCACCCCCCGCCGCTGTCTCTCAGGAAAATAACAGAGATGTACGACTTTTAATTGATATTAGACCGTTATGAGCACCCAGTTTTGGTAATTATTTAATAGACTGAAGTTCGTACTTATAGTCTAGAATGTGATCTGAAACAAAATCGCTATAATTTGCATAAGAAGCAGTTTAAGTAAGTAATGACATTATAATTTCCCAAATGTAACGTTGTAGGAAAAAGTTGGATGTATTTAAAATATGACAATAATACAAATAATGATTACGACAACGAGCCTCCTGTATACTCATCCAGATGTTACGTCGACGTAACTTTAAAACTTTAAACTTACTCTATTTTGAAAAAAACATCACTATCAGTTTACGTATATTAATGAAGTTCTAAGCGAAAACTTCTGTACAGTTTAAGCGTTTGTGAAAGGTGTTCAATCAGTCAAGTCCAAATAAGTAATTATCAAGTCAACAAACAAAAGTAATTTGATGAAGGCACTCCTGCGATATAGCAAGAGCGTCATTCGTTCCCTTCTCAGATCACCGGCCACAACTGGGACCGCCGCTACTTCGCCGCTCCCACAGGACATCATACTAACGCCTCCGAATACATTAAAATTACAGTTTCCAAGGTATACAACTAAGCGAAACTACAACGACCTAGACGGTGATGGCGGGTTGTGATATTATTCCTTTGTGCTCCTGTTTGCCGGCTCTTTAATCATAGTTATTACCTACATCTAAACTGCTACCAGTGGAATTGGTCGTTTCTAACCTATTAACGTGGTAACGACGTGTAGACGTAACTAGAACATTGGTAAGACAATATTATGTAAGATTTCTTGGCACAATTTCATGTTACATAAAAGAAATGTATAGTAATAGAAAGTAAAATAAAAGGAATAAAATCAATTCTTTAAATGTTTGATAAAAATATTTACCTATACGAGTGTGTACTATTTTTCCTTAAAAACTGATTATATAATTATTCAATTAAAAAACGGGTTAAAACCGTTAAAAAAGGTAAAATTTCAAAATAAGTATATTGCAAATAATATTTCTCTGATCAGAATATGTGTAATATCGCTATTATTATTAAAGAACTGTGAACAATTTATTGTTGGCAGTTGAAACAGCGCAGCGGTGCCATTTAGTTGGTTCTAAAGTCGCACAGTAAACGTAACTATTGGGAGTTTTGTTGGCGTGTCGTAATAAGCAATACATACCAATATGGTCAGCAAGAAAATTGAATTGGCAACAATGTTATAGTGTTGGTGCTTTGGTGCTGAATGCCTCCCGAGCGACCCATTGTCAGAGAGTTATGATGGGCTATCGTCGAACCGCTCTCGTGCGTTGCAGTGCACAGTTTCCCGATACTACTCATTTTACTGAACTGTTAAGTCAGTCCAAGCGCTCATGGTTCTGATGGACTTATGTACCTAAATATATTTAAGTCACTTTCGTCATATTCAGTCTAACGCTAAGCGGATATAGTTCTGAGCGAATTAAGTATCCCAAATATATGTCACTTTAAGCAATGTACTGTGCGTGATCGGTGCTTAGGTGGCTGATCGTTGGTAGCAAGGATGTTTAAAATATGAAATTTCGGATCTGGGTATGGATACGGATATAGGAATAATATTATATCGGTTTCGGATACGGTTACGGATATATAATTATTGCGGATTAACCGTTAGTTTCGGATAATTTCGGTTACAGATATTATCTATACCTTTTAAAGAATTTTAAATGTAAAATACAACACAAATCGCTAATAATTTGGTTTTATATCTATTTTATCATTTGCTATTAAAATCATTCAGTCAGGTATTATTATAGCTACTTAATGAATTTTCATAAGTGCTATTGATTAAAACTAAAGTAAACTAGTTTCAAAACATATCCAAAATTAACCGAAAATTTTATATCGAATACGGTTACGGACCTCCATAACATCCTTGTTTCATTGTACATCTATAAATCGTTTCTCTTTTTGTGGAATGACTTACCTAAAGCTTCGTTAAAAGTTGCCAGAGGCAAAGATTTTCGGCTAATTTAAAGGTAAATAAAGATATTAAATTTTACCAATATAATTTTAGCAAAATGTTTAGTTGATTCTTGGTAATATAAATTTCAATAACTGTATTAAAATGTCCATATGTTACAATTATTTAAAATCTACCATTGCCATAATATTTTTAAGTAATAATGAATAGATTCATGATGGCTTGAGTGTAAAACAAATTAACAACGAATGCACTCGTATATTTATTACTTTGCAATATAGGAATCTTCGAGTGTTGATAAATGATCCAATTGATTTGTATTTCTATGGGTTTCTAACGATAAACAGTCTTTTTCCTAAACAAAAACAAACAAAGCATACCTGAAGTGCTCTATATTATTTGTTATTTCAAGGACTAATGAACTAGTTTGTTAAGCACTTTTTGACAAATAATACAATGAATGTTTTACAGTGATTCTCCTATTCTATGTTATTTGAGTGGTTGTTTTGAGTTGGTTTATTTTAGCTGAACAATTGGGAGCGGCGCGCGGGGCGCAATCACGCCATCCGCACCCTCCCGATGCGAGCTAATTATGTCACCAAACGTTAATGAGGGTATTACTTCAGTTTAAAACTCCGGCTGCACTGTTCCTTTTTACCATAAAAATATTTTCATTGTGTAATATCAAATATGTTTCGTATCGTACCATAAAAAAATTACAATAAGTCTGTGTCTTGTCAAATTCTGTCATTTTTTATACTTTTCTATTCAATACTATTAGGAATTTTGCTAACGATTTTTTTTATTTTACTTTATAGAAACGTAAAACTTATTTCGTAGTGATTCAATGTAGCATTATAAGAATAATTTATTTATTTCGATAGTTAAAGCCTTTTTATAAACATTAACATAATTAAAATAGCGATAACACATCGTTTTTCCGCAAAATAGTGATTTCTGGCCCCTACGGACGAGCACCTAACTCGCGTTGCCGCGCGCGCGGCGCATTATCCTAATTAGCTTTCAGTGGTGTAGTTCCTCTCTACACTACTGCACATGTATGTTATAGCTTATATCATAATATGAGCTAAACATAAATACATATGCTTAACTAGAAAAAAAAAAAACTAAAAAATAACAGCAAAGTAAAAAAAAAATGTTTTTATAACAACGAGTTTTATATTGTGGAATTTGTGTTTGTTACTACAAAGAATAGGTAGAGTACCATCAAGTTTGCTATAGTATGGAGGTGCTAAGGTCTCAGAGACATAATAATATGTGGTGAAGTACTAAGGTGTTTCAGAGTAGATCTGGATAGACAATAGAACAGACATAGGTAACTCTGCCTCTAACAAAATTAACAACCAATATATATATATATATTATCTTTTGTATAGCTATATAGGTATAGAACTATATAAGGGTAGTGAAAAAAATTATATTTATTAAAATTATACGTATACCCCTTTACATAAAGCGCTTACTGAAATTGAAGGTTCATCTACAATAAAATTACCATAACAGTAGCCACCAACATAAAAGGGATTTGGATTCGTGTCGTGACCATTTGCTATTATTATAGTACAACGAGATACCGCCACATATTTAAAGAAAATCCCTTGTTATAGTCTAAAGGCAAGTGGCTACCAAAGAAATAATGTCTTAAATTGGATATTAGATATCAGAAGGTCATTGTTCTAGATAGATTTTATAAAGGCATATTATGTCGTTAGATTTCTAAATAAACTATAAGATTCTCGACTGAATATAAAAACACAATTCATGATTAATTCTACGACGTCAACCAACAAATAATTATAATTATTTACCTCTAACTATTGGAATCGATTAAAACTTACTTGTTCTTCTAGCTGATGAAGAAGAATGGACTGAAGAGGGGCAACAGCGCGACGTAACTGACGACATGAGCGGTGACAATGATCTCGTAGACGATGCAGCTCAACCTGGAGAGGATAATGACAATGAAGAAGAAGCTGAGGAACCATTACCCGACGAGCCACTTGAAGGTTAGTACATTACAAAATGATAGAAGGTTATTGAAATGATAAAATAAATAATCAAGTGCGACTTGAACGTGCGTTTCGTACTGATAATTTTTTATTTCTATTTTTAGTAGTTATCATAGCAAGTTTAGAAGTATTGCAAATGTTTAGCAAGTACGTAAGTATATATTTGTAAAAAAATTAAGTGTTACTTATAACGCTTTAAAAGATAGAGTTCCTTGCATGGAAACTCATCTATTACTTGAATTTATTTACTTTTAATATCAATCTATTGTTATAGCAATCGTAGTAGCTAAATCCTGTTTAGTATGCAGTATTTAACCATGACATGATATAGACTAAAGCACCATTTCTTTAAGTAATATGTTAATGAGCATTTATTTATCTAAACATTTCAGAAATCATTCTAATTTGAAGATTAATTAATGGTGGTAGATTGATCAATAATGAACACAATAAGAATCATAATTTAGGTTAAAAATCTAATTGTCGCGTCTAATTTCTATTGGTTATATACACTAATACGCCGTCTCCATAATATTTCATAATAAGCTAAAATATAATTTTCGTCACTTGAAGACTTAATGTCTAGAAAATGTAATAAGCCTTCGACTATGTTAGCCAGAAAATGTAGAATGGAGTGAAAATTCACCCAGGCAATGACCGAGACGGCGTGGTTGGCGGGAGGATGACACTGACACATAAGCTCCGATAGGAGTTGATGTACGGCAGCGAACGGACTTCGTTGCTTGTATTGGGTGCGAAATAAACGCTTTAAATGCTTCCTATACCTACTTAAACTACGATATGGCAGTATAATTATAGGAGAATACACATTAATATTGAGACATCTGTCTGGCAAATAATCAAGTTAGCATTTTCTAGTATAGAGGTTTCCAGACATTTTTTCATTCAAAATCAATATCAATTTAAATTTTTGTGCCTATTGGTAAATAACGGTCAGTCTGTCCATTGTAATGGTAGATTTGCAAGGTTGAGTAGGTTGGAGCCTTCGGCTAGTACGAGTAGATAAGACATAATAACGTGAAAACGTATCTCCTTTTTTTTCTCTCAACAAATTTGTCGACCTACTAATGTACGGCAAAAATTTATTTGATTTGCGTGGTCTACTGGGTCACATATGTATGTCGACCCATTCCCTATAGCTAGATATTGTTCGGTCAGTATTGCTGATGATCGTCTGATTATTACGTTGAAAGTTACTAACGGTCAACGTATCGATTGCATTGATACTTAAAGTGAGATCGTTTACGACACGCTCGCGTCACTATATAGAGCTATAGAAGCAGTTAATATAGTGTGGGCATTTGCATATTCAGTGACGGAGGCAGCGTGTAGCTCATCGCAGGCTAGCCTTCTCCCGGTGACACTGACACACGAGTTCGGATAAGCGATGAAGTACGGTCGGCCTCAGTGGGTGCGCTGGTACGTCGATGTACGAATGACAGATCGTTACGATTTGCACTCGTCACACTGGCTATTGGAATTAACGTATCCATCAATTGCTTGCAATGAAATTCGCCTCTACTGAATTTAGTTTAATTGTAATGAGATTTACCTTTAAAGGTAAATGTGTAGAGATTTTCTTGGTTTTGTGTGTGATGATTTAAAAAACTCACAACACACACAACTCACTCAGAGTTGTTCGTTTCATAACGAAAAAAAATGATTTTTCAGCCCATAATGTTGCAATATGACAAAGAAACACTTCCACAAAAAAGCAGTAGTTGTTGAAATAATTTCAACTTACAAGATTACGAAATGAAAGATCCGTATCAAGCTTGTACAGAAGCTGTTGGAATCTTTCAGCTTATAGGCTTTCAATATCACAAAGAAATGCTTTAATAGAAGCTGTTGAAATTTTTCATCTTGCAATTTTGCTACATAAAAAAGACTTGTGCAAAGTAAGGCTTGTAAAGAAGCAGTTAAAATCTATAATATTACATGTTTGCAACATCACAAACACGGTGACTGAGGGCCATCGGTTGGTTCAGTCAATTTATACGGAATATCTACATATTGTCAGCAATTTTGTTGCATGATAGTAGTGAGTGACTAATCCGGCAATAAATGAGGGAGAGCAGCATGGCCAGTGAATTGTGTGCAGCCGCGAATGCGCTTGACGGGTGACAAAGTGCTGGGTGCAGACGCCACTGCAGTGACTCAATCAATCTCTGTTGAATTACTACGTATCTGCTGGACGTTCGTTCTGCATTCATTTTGATCTATAAATATTACACATATGTTCCTCAGAAAATTGTATACCATACATTAATAAAACTATGTACTCGTTATAACAAACAGATACTTAAACGTTTTTTGAAGCGAATTATCTACAATTTATTTCATGTATTCAATAATTTTTATTTGAAAATTTTATGTTTTTACTAAGTATAACAAACATGTTTCAAAAATTAAAGAACAAAATTGTGATTCGAGAAAAATGCTTGAGATTCGTACGGCAGAACATTAAAAAGCGCCATTTGTTTAAAGCTTCCTGTCATACGCTTCGAAAGACATTCGTAGAGTGGTTTATAAGGTAGGGAGCGAACACTGAAGGCTTCTTGATACCTCGGTCGATGCGTTTACAGTACTTTATTTTCGTCGTGCTTACTGGAATTAACTCAAAATTATTTTTCCCCCATTCACTATAAAATATTTAATCATATTAGTACTATAACCTACAATGGGAATATAGTAAGTATAATTAAGTAATTTAGAATGTAAACAAAATTTTATTGGAAACCTATTTTCATTTCGTAAGTCATAAGTTAAATTTACGTAACCCGAAATGCTTAAGGTGGAAAATTGTCGCCGTCTAAAAAAAGATATAAAAATATACCGCATGGTGTCCACCAGGATTGAGAATATAGTCTACTTCTTACATTAGTAAGTGGAAAAGTTCCCCGGAGGAAACTAAAAGTGTCAGCGAGAGCGAAACCGCGGATGACACTTTCAAATTTTAATATTAAACAGAACTTCGCGGTTGAGAGTTTGGAAAGTGAAAAATGCTATATACACGGTTCATATTTAGATATATGTACTTATGCCAAATACTACTTGTAATTTTTTTTCTTAAGTTTAATAAATCAGCGAATTCATAATCAAATTTTTAGCTTAACTAGCATAAACAATTTTTACATTTTCTCATTGGCCAAATGTTTACTATGTTAATTCTGACAAAAGATTAGACCGTCGTGTGAAATTCTTGTCAAAATCCTTTCATTTCTAACTTCACTGATACAATAATTAAAAAAATGAAAATTAGATAAGTATTATGTATTTTTATCTACTATAATTGTATAAAAAATTTAATAATAATAGAGATTCATAAGAAGTAGACGTGGAGATGTAGATGTATAAACGTATGTAGATGTAGAATTGTAGATATATAGATACACAACGTGATATGGACAGTCCACGTGATATATTCTTACAGCCGCTGACGATATACAAACGACAAGGGATACCAGTAAATATGACCTAAAAGATATAGCTGGTAAGTTCTACGAAACATTTTAAACACTAATCAAGCATTCCGATGCGAACGAACTAATCTCATAGCTCGGAGTGATTACGGAGCGCGCGATTAATGTAGCTGTTAAGGCCCGAGAGTACTCCTCTTCATCGGCAACTTCGTTGAAATTCATAAGACCACTAAAATAAGGAGTGATTTTTCCCGCGGTATGACACTTGCGATGCGTTTTTACTGCGGTTTAATGCTCTTTTTATAACTTTGTCAAAGGGTGTGGTGCTCCGATGACTGCCTCGCGGCGCGGCGCCGCCCGGTGCTTTACGACTCTGTCCTCGCTTATCTCTCGCCATTTGCGATAAATCTCTACCAGACTCCTTGGACCTCAAATATTTACATGCTAATTCGTAGCCAATTCTGAACCCGAGATTATAAATAAATTGGCCGCCGAGGCCCATCATCGACGACGGTGCCTTCACTTTATCTTTCACGACACTTCAAGTTTTTAAAGCTGTCCTTTCGGCTCCGAGCACAAATGTTATTATAATTTAATGTTCTTGCTAGATTATTTTAGTTTTAAATTTTATGGTAAGTGGGTACTAAAAAGGAGAGGATAGCGGATTCATTATCTTGACAAAAATGAAATTTTACTTAGATATATCTACTTTCAACTTATTATAATTGTTGACTTTGAAATACCTGATTACAGGTATGGTGTAGTCTGTAAACGAGAGAGAGAAAAATATTAAAAAGCAAGAAGACAATCGATTATTAAAATAGCAATATAAAAGACGACGTCTGCTTTCCCCTTCGGCACCCTCAGATGTGTATGTGGATTACTTATTGTTTCTATTCTGTTGGAAGTTCTTTAAGTTCTTTACAGCTGGACAAACGCTTATGGCACGTGTAAGTGCGAGGTGGAAGTAAGATGGGCGCTTTGTTCGCGAACAATGTTCTTGTGTTATTACTGCGGTAGCAATCGGAAAATGAGTAATTTTTCCCAATGACGGTTCCCGTTGTCGCAGTCTCGTTGTTAGGCCAACACGAGTGTTGCGCAAATGTATTCTCTGCGGGGGGAAGGGGGGCGGAGTGAGCGCGGGGAGGGTGGGTCGGCGCCGCTGAGCCCGAAGTTGGGCGCGTGGGCTCGGTCCCGCGGGACCTCATCGCAAGGACCGTATTCGCCTCTCAGGCTTTTTATTATTTTTAAAACACCTAAAGCCTTATTACGACTTAATCAAAATATTTCAAATACTTTGATTTTACCCATCCTCATTTAATACCTTCATATACATATATTTCTTTTAAATAAATTTGTCGCATTGACACCTGAGGGAAATGTGGCCGTTAGAGGGATATATGTAGTCACGAGACTCGGGACTACATATATCAAGACTTTGAATGCAATTTAAAGTTTTATTCCTTAAGGACTGTTTACTTATTACATTAAAAATCTTTCCAAACAAAGGCAAGATAGGCATATAAGCAACACTATTATAGATGCTTTCAAAGTGGATATTGCGAAAACTTAGTCAATAAGGCAGCGCCCAAAGATATAATGTGACTAGCTAAATAATGCGAGGCATCCATAAGTTATTCTGTCAACTTAGGCGGGTTAGCAATGCGCGCTATGTTGGTCGGGCGAAGGATCGCCTCGGAGCTGGCACGTGGCTAATTAAATGCCGATGTTCGATCGTCGGCCGGGGGTGCATTTCGAATTCCATACGGCGCCGTGTACTGCGCGGCCCGCGTCGCCACACCGCGTCGCATGCCTCGTCGTGCCAAGTCGACAACCCTGAATAATTCGCGAACTTGCCTCTGTATTGTGGCTTCGACAATAACTCATAAACAACCGTATTGTCAGCGGCTGCAATACAGTCTTTAGCAGATAAATTAATTATGTTTAAGTTTAGTTACTCTTTGCAAAGCGATGTATGGTTATAAATTAAACTAAACTTTCAACACTAAATTTTGATTTACAAATGTACTCACAAAAAGATATATTTTCATTAATTGCTGTAGCGCTGTAAATTAAAGTATATGGAAACAACCGTACGTATATATTTTTAATAAAACGCGATCACACTTGATAGACGTATCTGTAAGTAAAATAAAAAATAACAGAAACATATTAAAAAAGCGATCACAGATCCGTCCCTGGCATATCCCAGGTGGCGCGGCCGCAGCGTTTGGAATTATCACATAGTGGAGCGCGCGGGGCGGCGGGTGATACATTCGTCACAGGCCCAGCAGCCATTAGGCGTTTAGATATTATCAGTCAGTGCCGCCGGGGATGCCCGCGACCTGCCCGCCACTACTTAATTACTGGAAGTGTTTGTTTACTCTGTATCAATGCTAAAAAGGTCAAGTATCACGAAGTATAGAACATCTGTTTCTTTCATTTTAGAAGGTTTAAAAATGAATCTAAAGGTGCTCTACTATAAAGTTAAGCAAGACTTTTTCTTTAGGAGTATTAAGCGGCGTTGAACAATTAGGTTTTATGACGAGTACCTCGGTACGAGTAATTTATCTAATTCTCAATCTAATTTGATAGTACTAAACGGTCATATTTTTATAAAATAATTTTAATAGAGCGGTCATCCTAATGTACTGATACGCTCTGGTTGTTTGGTCTTTAAATTATCAGTTTTGATTTTTGTTCCGAACTAGAGAATTTGAGCATTCCTCTTTATGAGTGGCCATAACACACAGGGAAAGCGCGATATCAGTGCCAATCTTTATTAATCAATTCAAATAATTGAATTATAAACATGATACGAGTAACATGTAGACGTAGACGAATTTTGTCTTTTTAATATCCAGGCGATTCACGGTCGATTGCCTATTTCTTAAGAGCGCTGTACTTCTCCCCTACGTGAGGTCCCAGGTGGCGACGCTTCGGCCACACTTCCTTCGTCCCTCGGGAGCTCTCGGCCCAAGCACACACTCATACCAAGCCATCCTGCTATACAATCCCCGTCTCTACTCAATAGTACGTAGAGCTTGTAGTTGGAAATGTGGAAAACAGACCTATTCCCATGACGTTTAAACTTAATGATATTGTCTGGTAGCTACCTATTTACTGTTTTGTATCTACTTTGCGTTACCCATGTGACACAGGCGTGCGAGATATTTTTAATAAATCACATTAATAAATTATGTAAGGAAATCAAAGGACGCAACTCTGCATTACGTATTTAATGTAAAATATTATTTAATGTAAAAAATGAGCAAATTACTTATTGAAAAAAATCTTTATTGTTGTCTTATGTGTTTTTCATTGATGCAAATATGTATAATTTATAGTTAATATTGTATGTTTATAATTATAATGGCGAGTTTATAATAATTTTACACTAATGATGGTGTTCCGCACTTATACTTTTTATTACAAAAATATTATGATTAAAACTTGGTTGCAAGCTGATATTACAAATTTCACAAAATAATAGTAACTAGTGTATAGAGTTGTGACTCTATTGCTGCAAGTTAAAGCATGATTACCATTAAGCTCCTTTCCTTCCCTCCTTAATTTAGATAAGGAAACGGATATGGCTAATTTTTTTTTAAAAGGTTCTCAAAGGTGCGTGTAATCACTTATCCAGCGTGGTATGTTATGATCTAAACCTCTTTCACTCCAAGAGGAGACTCATGCCACTGCTGCGGACAGTAATGATATGACAAGGTAACGGCGCCTGATGCACATGCTACTTTTTCCGAGCCTGAGGTTTTGATAACCGGCAACCACACCCTTCCTACGAAACGCAAGAACTGCTTTCCGCTAGAAATAGGTGTGGCGGTGATACCTCCCCGGGCGAACTACACCGGTTCTACCACCTGGTAGTGGCCACATACTAACACAAGAAAAACATTCTAATTTGCTACT
>DWLI01000807.1:0-18460 GCA_018249915.1 Cecropterus dorantes dorantes | reverse complement strand
CGAGACAAAATATAACTAAGTAGATTATTTTGCGACTACGCATGCAGAAATTTTAGCCATCACCAAAAACAAAATCAAAAAGTTTCCAAAGCTTTCGGTGTGAGCCCCGGAGCAGCTGCTCCAGATGCCTTCCAAAATCCCTGTATGTAACCAATACTTTAAATATTAATTACTTTAATCAAAGTCTAATCCAAAGAAATCGTCACATCAACTATTTTATGTAATAATGTATTAAAGTATGTATATATTGTGTGAAAGTGTTAGGTTACCTTGCATAGGATTCATTTTGGATTTCTTCTCTAATGGCTGTGAATCATTCATTGCCGAGTCATTGGCATTCATTGACTTCATCATGTCGGACTTCCGCTTTTCCTTGTGACTGTTTTTCGACCTGCAAATCGTAGGAAACTTGATTCTTTTTTAATATAATGAGTATTGATTTTTTAAGTATAAATAACAAAAAAACAAAAACCCAAAGAATTATTATTTCGTATTTTCTATGATTAATATTCCATATTCATGTCTGCTATTATTTTTAATGGTTTCTCCCTAAACCAGGTGTACAATGTATGGAGTGCAGGTATAGACACCATAAGCACACAGAAACAATGGCGTACCCACATTTCCGCTATCTCCCAAAAATATTAGCACAATAATAACACAGATAAAACATATGTCATTGATTGTATAAGTAATAATAATAAAAAAATATCCAGTTTTACGAAAAATGTTTCAAGCCCTAGAATATTAAAAAACTGTATCAAATATTTTAGAAAGTATAGGACTAACAATAATTCATCAAGAAACATTAATTTACAACAAGTGAATACTTTTTAATAGTAATCACATATTTTATCATTGATTGCTCATGATTGCTAGTCTGTTATCACTGGCTGCGAAATAATTTTTTTCAAAACAACGAAATTTGTGGGTATGCAAAAAGGGCACCTTACCAGCCCTTTCACTTTTTATTTTAGAAATAGGTTAAAGTAATTAAATAAGAAAAAATATTTTAGGAGTAAAAATATAACTGAAGTTTAATACTGACTTGTGTGACCTATGTTTGTGTTTATCTACTGAGGAGAGGTGTTGCTTTGTTCGTGCCAGGGCTCGCTTCAAGGACTGAGTGCAAAGCCAGCACAAAAGTTTTCCATCTACCTGTCAATATAAAATTATTGTTTTAAATTTAATGGCTATTTTAATATCCTTACACTATCAGACTCAGTTTTGTATAGCAATCTATAGTAGCAACAAACACGCAGCTTTCCTGATGGTAAGTAAATACTTCGCTGTACACTGACTTCTTTACTCAAGTTATGGAACAGAGGTTCTTTGTCATTTCTGGAGACTAGGATGGTCGCCTCATGACTATCAAAAGGTTTTAGGCTTTACTGAAATACAAGAACTGCTTCTACCATTCGTTTATAAAGTCATAGAAATAGTAAATCACATTCGCCCAATGTTTCATTTAGTTACTCCAATATATGAAAACTAGATGTACCTCACATTCGCTACTACAAAAAAGAAAAAAACAAACATAGCATGTTATATAGCCTATAGCCATCCTCAATAAGTTTACTATTCAACACAAAAAGATTTTTTTTAATTCGAACCAGTAATTCCTGAGATCAGCCCGTTCAACCAAACAAACTCTACTGCTTTATAATATCAGTATAGATGTGAAACTTAAATTAATAGCACATTCAATGCTACCTTCTATTTAAAATTTAGACCATGGTTTGTAACTATGGTCATGGTTTATAACTATACAGAAATGCTATTCTTACCTTCTTACTGTCATCATGCCTATCGAAGGCGCAGCGCTGCTTGCACTGCTCGCAGGTGACTGCAGGGCCATATTTTCTTTCTGAATTGGCGCAACGTTGACATTTGTTGCCTGTACACAAAAACTTGTGAAACTATGTCATTTTTAATATGCTTAACATTTTCTGACAGACCTTTCACATCTTTTTACTTTATAAAAACTTTTTATTTAGTGCAAAGAATTGGAATCTAAGAGTAAATGTAATGGTTGTCAAATGCAATAATTTGACAACCCTAACATTTCCTGACAGACCAGATTTATGACAATGAATTGGAAGTGTGTACGGTTATATGTAATCTATTCAGTGTTTTTCTTGAGATAAGCATTTAAATCTTTGGCTAGCTTTGGTTCTTCCATTTTAATAAACCACCACATTATGTATGAGATTCAATGTTTCAGGAAGGTCAATCTTGTATAAAAAGATTTGCGAATATTGTTCGATTTTTCCCTGTAACTTACAAGCTCTTATCCTTATATAGGTAAATCACGTTTTCTGTGTTCATTCATAATTAAGACTAGTATAAAGGAACACTAAGATCTGGAACCACTTTACTCATTAATGTCATGTATAGATCTACAATGAAATATAGAATACTTTGGACTTTATAGACCATGTCTTAGTTTTCAATCAATCAACAGTGTTGTGTACAATTTTCTTGAGTTTGGTCTTTGCCTAAACCAATCTAATTAATTCCTTTATTGACTTAGCATTATTAAGCTTAATGTTATCAAAACATTCAAACATAAATTAAGTTAAACAATCCTTAAAAGGGGAATATAATACAAAAATATATAACTTACCAATAAAGGCTGCTATGATGTTACAGTATTCACATGCTGTAGGCTTTCCATAAGCCTTAACATTGGCTTCACATTTCTTGCAGATTGATGACGTGTTGGATTTACTGAGTCCAAAAACATAATATTAAAGGAATTCATAATAAATTCAATAGCATGTGCATATTGTGCATGTACATTTGCACAACTTTAGAAGTTAAACTTGCTTTCCATAATAAATAAAGTAATATTATGTGTTACATCAGCACAGATAACTTCATCATAAAGTTGTTAAGGAGGCAGTTCTCAGAATCAGAATTTGATTTGGAATCAAAATTGGAATTGGATTAAAAGTCAGAGACAGGAGAGACAAACAGTAAGACTGGTAAGAGTAGAATTAACAATAGAAAAGATGAATCCAATTATTTTAGTTTAAGAAAATACTACTCTCCTACATATTACTTAAAAATAAAAACTGCCATCTCCATGTCACTTTGTTCCTGTTAAGTTCGTTTGTATTACATATGTTCATTAATAAATCAGAGATTGATTAAAATCTCTGATTTATTAATGAACGTATGAACAAATCTGACAAACAGTAAATCAAATTTAGAAGTGTAATCTCAATAAGTGTCAACTTATCTAATTATCTCTATCTGATTTGCTTTACTAAATGCATCAAAAGAAGTATCTAAGTACTTCATAAAGTAAGAACTAAGAACCAAGAACTTCAGAAATATACATACAGATATTTTATCATTACATATATTACAAAAGCTAGATGGATTACCTAAAATAATCCTATAATGGTACTACCAGACTGGTAGGAAGATAATTTTATAAGAAAAAGAGGATAATTTATAATTGTGCTAGAGATGCATAAATTATAAACCCACACATTTATAAAAACAATTAAATTTTAAAGTGTATTGCTCATATTGTAATGCTTAAGACATATACCCACAAGTTATTGTTAATGTTTTTGCAAAAATATAATTTTATGTCTGCTTTGTAATGTGTGACTACAATGAGGTATTTGGCATTTAAATATACCCAATATAACTATGATCTTCGTCATTTTGTAGTGTTGTTTATTTACCATATATTGCAAGTATAGAGGAAAGCAGCTACATAAGGGTAAGTATATAATATGTGTGGGATATATATAAAAGTAGATAGAAGTACCAAAATTAAGTTACACAAAGTAAAATTTTTTAACCTCTTTACGACTTTAACTTGTTTTCATGCAACAGGGTCAAATGTTTTGTTGAATTTTACAAATTATCTTCTCAGTTGTGGACAAAGATAGTGTGTATTCATTTTTAATAGTAGCAATATCTTAAACTGATGGTGTTTTACGATAACAAACATTTGGTACAAAGTAGAGCATCAATCCACTACATTACTAAGAATTCTCTTGATCAAAGTAACGTTATCGACGATTCAAATGGTTTTATGAGAACACTGACCTTGTTTGTTGAAACTCTGATCGACAGTACGTGCACTTAACAACGGGAAAAGATCCGCGACATTCCTGAAATAACACAAAGTAAACGCGTCATTACTGACGTCACGCTAACGGTAAAGTATTCTTCGCATTATAATTGTATCGTAATATAATTTGTTATAAACATATTAAGATGCTCAGAACGTACTTGTGTTATATTAAAAATTTCAATCTATCCTTCTATTACCTTACAAAGCTGTTCCCCAGGCGATAGCTCCTCAAAAGGATGTCTTGAGCAACAACGAGAACACGCAAAAAGAGCTGTAGTAGCAGCAGTACTCATTTTAAAATTAAATTCGAAACGAATCCTAATACCAATCACCAAACAAATATTAAAAAGAATATCTAATCGAAATTTATGAAAACAACGCCAAACAACTTCAAAGTTCAAACAAAAATTATGACTTGTAAAATGACATCACCGCCATCTTGAAAAGATTGTAATTTGTTGAATGAAACGAGTGAAATGAGTGAAATACGATTGTAATGAATGAATTATTTAAGCGATAAAGAATTTGTTTAATTAGTTCTTCGTCAAAGGAAAAAAGACATATTTAGCTCGTCGACGATTGATGATGCTTAAGATAAAGTAACTACAAATGGTTATCATTACGTATGACTTTAGCTTGCAATTAATGATGTTGTAATATAATTATCTGATTAAAATCAAGAGTTACATTGTTTAAAACAATGACTGCCTGGCTACACGCTTATGAAATATAACAAGACACTCTATATATCAATACGTAATGAACTAAACCATTAAGTTGCATTGTATTTTGAAATTATAAAGATAAATAAATTTTATTAAGTTATATAATATTAATAATACTTTTTGCAATTTAAGTGAATCGAATGTAGAATCGATTTCCAGATGCACGAGAATAAAGGTACACGATTTGTTAATAATATTATTATATAGTTTATTAGAAAAAAAATTGGAGCTACAATATACCATTTAGAAGACACAATTTTATTATTTGAATGTGAAGGGTTTTAGTGTATTGTGGAAATCATTTTGACGCACTATTGAGCAAACTATTTGTCGTACAAGAGATTAAGCACATCTAATCTATTAAATTGTATTCTCTACAAAATTGATTTTTTAACTTTTTGTTGCAGAGCCAACAATAACAAAGTTATCGACATAAAAGTTTATCAAAATTTAGTACCAACTTTAGTTACTATCATCAACTGTTTACGCAATTTATAAGAAAAAAAAATTCAAACACGTTTAGATAAAAGTTAAAAACTTCTTTTCGTTATATACTTTATAACAATTTTTTTTCTAGTTCATATATGGCTGTATGATAAGCATGTTTTTGTTTAAGAATAACAGTGTAACATAAACAATTTTAATATATTGTCATTGTCAAATAAAGAAAGATGTCATCCTGCATTTATTGTCAGTTGTGTTGTTGTGCGTGGTCTGTTTATTTGGGTTTTCTAAAAGTTTTTGATTAAAATTATAACTATGCTTTAAGTGTTACTATTTGCAGCTAAAACAATGAGTAATATTTCAATTGCGATCCCACCGTTTCCCTGCCAGGATTTGGCTAAGCTTGTCCTGGGTAAGTTTCCTTTTGGCGGGATGGCGGGAGCGGCAGATGTTTTTTTTAACGGACAATGTGTAATGTATGATATTATTTATTCTCAAACACTTGCTTGAATTATAGGATATCTCGCTGAGGAACAACTTATGACCGCCTATGATGAGTTCCTACAATCCAGCCCATACTTAGATACCTTCCGAAATGAATATGACAGAATATTTATGACGTCACTTAAAAATATTCTGGCTGAATATAGGGCAGTCAAGATATACGGTACGTATCATACGAAATATGTAACACTCAGGTAGTTTACACTGTATATATTGATAGTTAATTTACTTTGTAATGATAATGCTATATTTTGATAAGCTTTTTGTTGATTGTTGCTAAAATGTTAGCATTAAACCTTAGTTATGTTATGTTTTTTCAGTGGAAACTTGCAAACCTTTTATCCTGAGAAGAAAATTGTTTCAATGCACTAACTTATTGGAGATTGTTAAGTTCCTTGTTAGCCATGTGGACCTCAATAAGATTTATGCACAAGAAGGAGGTGCAGATAAAGCTGGGTAAGTTGAGTATGCACTATGTAATGCACACACTGATTCTTGTTGACTCACCTTTTCCAATTACATTATATACACATATCAGTTCTAACAATGGTAATTTTAAAGGTAATCCACCACACAAGTCAACATTGATAGGTCAACATACTTATCATTCATTTCATATAAGAATAACTTTGAGAAATTAATGATTAGTTGCTTGAACATTGAAGAGAAATACTCTAAAACCTAGCTAGAAGATCATCACTGGAAAAGTGGATAACTAAATGATGGTGTTGTTGTTTTGTAATCTTGCCATTTTAAATACTAAAAAGTTAAAAATTCTTTCATGTTGTATGTACATACATTAAACTATTTTTAAACCATATTATTATTTCTTGAAGGCTGCAACCAAGTCATTTTTGAGACATTTATATTACTATAAAACTTGTTTGATATATAATGTTATATAACTATTCTGAATGTTACATAATTGTACACTGTAGAAATTAAGTGCAACATAAGATTGTTAAATTTTGGATATTATAACCTATAAATGATTACTTAAGCAATTTCTTTTTGAAAGAGCAATTTAAATCTTGTGTGCCCTTTTCTGAAACTTCCAAATTGTGTTTTTAGACCAACCAATCAAACTACCAGCCAGATAGAGGCAACTGTTCTTGGAAATTCTGTGGAAACTACATCCTTGTCAGATTTACCAGGTAATACATGATTTTAACAAAATTTATTATATAATTAGTTATATTTATTACAACAATATGTAATGATTATATAATAATAAAACTCATATAATATTAATCAAGTTGTACAATTTTAATGCCTTTTAAATGGATAGTCTCCATATAACCTAAAATATATATATATTTTGTTTTTAAGTTGTAATTTAATATTATGATGTTTATAGTATTTTAAATGTTGAAATTTCAGGTAACACATCATATAAGAGATTTATTTCTAAAGTGTCTGAAATTGGAAGTAATGTTTTCAATCCCATAACAAGTTCTGAGCAAACTAAGGATGGAAGGGCTCCGAAATGTCCTGACAACTTATGTAGTACAAGCATTGAGGCAAGTGATACCAACAATGTGAATTCATCAGTGACTGAAAATTATTCACCAAATACAAACTTTTTGGTAAGCATTTTGTGAAGCTTAAGGCATTTTTCCTCGAAGTTGACATATGTATTTTTTTTTACTTTCACTCATTTAGAATATGAAAAAGTTTACTTACTTGTAGTTTTATTAACTGTGTTATGCAACCACCACATCTATTTCTGCATTGCAAATGAAGGTTAAAGATGGTAGAACTGATTGTGATTCTATTGCTGTTGTGATTCATAGTATCAATATTTCTATACTAATATAATAAAACTGTAGAAATTGTTTGGTAGAACGGGCTAATCTCAGGAACTACTGGTTCGAATTGAAAAAATATATTTGTGTTGAATATTAAATTTATGAAGTATTATATATGAGGTTGTTAGTTATGGATAGATTTTGTGTTTATTAATTATGAGGTAAAATATATACTAACATATGAGGCTTACATTTTCTACGCTTACATATTCATTTTCTATTTATGTACTTTTTTAATTTGCAGGTTAATGATCAAAATCCCAAGCCTCAGCAAAGAGTACAAGATTTGAACAATGTCCTTAATTTAGTTAGCCACAAGAGGAACGAAAGTACCTCTAAGCACCAGGATATTATTAATGCTGAAAATGTTTCCTGTAAGAGAATAACCAGTGATGCCACTTTTCAAAATCTACCCTCGGGAGTTGGTAAGAATATTGATGCTTCTAAGTTAGTAAAAGTATAGTTTAGGTATAGTTATAGGTAAATAAAACTTTATAATACCTCTGTGATGGATCATCTCATTTTTATTTCTTATTCATTTACATTTTGTTACCCTTACTTTTTTTATAGGATTTTACTAGCAAGTGCGTACAATGTAATGTTTAATTGTCCCATGTAAAGGTAAGTGGTCACTGCCACCCATGGACATCTTTAAAATAATATAAAAAAGGGGGTTTATCTGGTGCCAATCACAAATGTGTCACTACAAAGGATTAAGATGATCACCTTATGAAAGTGAGCCAGCACCCACACACTTCAGCCGGAATGCAAGGTTTGTTTCATGCTAGGAATAGGTTTGGTACAGTGATACCTCCCCGGTCGGAATATTCTCTTTCTACCACCTCGCACATTATATCCCATATATAACATATCGGAAAATATGGACCTTATGTTATAACCAATCAGCCAACCATTGTTAGAAATAAAAATTGTTTGATAAGCAACTATTATAAGGTGGACTGTACTGTATGCCTCATTGTTCTAGGTATGGTACACATCATTTTATTATAAACCCTTTAATAACTTTTTATAATAGTTTTAACTTAAACATTAAGACTTCAGCGACTTAAAATGTTGTTGTTCATATGGCTATAGAACAAAAATATATCTTGTTACTGTGACAAGGATGAATATAGGGCGTATATTTATAGTAGATAATTTTGACATTTTTGTTTCAGATAGTTCTAGTATTAATAAAGTCATTGTACCTGATTCTAGTACGTCAGAAAATGTTGTGTTACAGTAAGTATCTGATATGATATCTATATTCAAAAATACACGTCAGTAGCGAAATTATTGGCTATTTATGAAAGCAATTATCAATTTATAAAATTGTAATTAAAGAAGATTTTTTAAAGTTTTACAATAAATATAAATACTTATTTATGTGATGCTATTCCAGACCTCCCACAACTGAGACTGACAATATTACAAATTCTATGAGTATGAACAAAGCTTCTACAAGAACACCACTATTCATAAAAATTGGGAATGATCATAAAAATATAAATTTATATCCCAACCAAACTTTACACAATTTACCAAGAATAACAACAAAGGAATCAGTTTGGAAATCTGCAAAAAGTAATATTGAAGAGCAAAATTCTCCAAAAATAACAATTATATCAGACGTGAAGGTCGATAATGATATAAAAATGCCTCCAATATTAAAGAATATTAATACCACTCCTTTAGTACAAATGCAAACACTATTTATAAATGGAACACCAGTTTACAAACAGACACCACAAGCAGAACAAAAATATACAAAGGACGAAATCATGGCAATGCCAACTATAATTCTTGTTCCTGCCTCAGGTACTTATAACGTTTTTTAATGATATACACTTTTATTCATTCTTGTTATGTAAATATTATAAGTACGAATTATTTTTACAGGTGCATCTAAGAAAACTGTGTCTACTGTCACTCAAAACAATATGTTAGATAACTCAGAAAATCCAACCATTGATATAACGGCAAGTGATGATGACCCAAGTCATATTGACAATACAATTGTTGATACTTCTGTACAAAATAGTCAGAAAACTACAAATGATAAAGAAACAAATAAAACTATTGAAGTCGCCTGTCATGGGTCTTTACCAAAGGATACTCTTACAAGTCTAAAGACTAGTACGCCCCATGTCCTTCCTCCTACAAGAAAATCGTCATCAACTCCCCGACGAACTTCACATATAAGAGTCCTGGATTTTACAACTCCTAGAAGAATCTTACACGAAAATGTTAGTGACCAAATAGGAGGTGGAAGTTCTTCTCATGATATTCCTTCTGAAACTGTTAGTTTGCCTTTGTCTAATAAAAATAACAGTGAACCTACTGTTAATAAACCCAGTAATGTTTCAAATCCTGTTGATAAAGGTCCTACTAAAGAGAATAAGGCCAGTATAAAATTGTATAATTGGGACTCTCAATTACGTGCCCTAGCTTATGTAGGAAATGGAAATATTGAAAAACCAGATATGACTGAAAAGCCAAAAACTAAAAGATCTAAGAAAAAGATTTCGCCTGCGCAACATAATGTAAAATCTAAAGACACAAATGATAAAGAGTTGTCAAGTGTGAAGAAAGATAAGAAAGTAACACCTAAGAATAGAGGCACAAAATCAAAATCCAAATATTCTGAGGCAACTGATGTTATTGAAGTAAAAACACAAGATAAATCTCTTACTCCTACTGTGCCTGTAAAACCCACAATCAATATTGTGAGTCGGAATAAATGGAACCCACCTGAAATTGATAAAAGTCAAAGTAAATCAAATAATAGTGATGAACATATAGATACTCCTGAGTTGGAAAGGATGTCTTTGCAAAATGAAATAGGTGCTAAACTTAACATTTCAGATTTATTAGAAACTCCTTATAAACAAGCTCTCTATGATATTCAAATGGACACGCCTAGATTTTTGGGTACAGATTTACCTGACGACCCGATGTCGGATATAAAAATTACCAGCATACCTACACCTAGGTTTTTAAATACTCCTAAACTTACTCAAAATACTCCGTCATCGTATTCATCTCGGCCAACAGATTATTCAAGTGGTGGGTCTTATTACAAGCCGGATGATCAAGAATATGTTATTTCTACGGAAATAATGGAATGCGCTCAAACTGAATCTGCATCTACATCAAATTTAAATAAAGAAGCCGAAGCTGTTGAAGTGAATGATTGTATTAAAAAATCATGTGAACCAAAGTCACGCCCAGTTCGGAAGTGTACCAAGAATGTATCATATAATTATAATAGTCCTAGTGTTAACAAAATAAAAGACATTGATGATAAAACGGAAAGATCTTCTACATGTAGCGATATGAGTACTAACAAGTCCGATAAAAATTTAGACAAACCCAATAAATGTGAAAAGTATAACAAGAAAGAAAAAATAAGTGTACCAAAGAAAAAAACTAAGAAATACAAATCACCTGTTAAAAAAGAGACACCCAAAACATTTATGAAAATAAAGCCACGACGAACCACACCTGTTAAAGAAGTTTTGGGAAAAGGTAGAAAGAAAAGCACTAATTATAGTCCAAATATGTATATAAAACCTCAACCAAAAAAATTGTCGGCTGGTAAAGAAAGAAATGTTAGCTTTTTGCCTGCACTACAGGTACCTATTTCTACTAAATCTAAGAGAAAATCATCTTCACCGAGGAAACTTCATTGCACTAAAATGTTTAATTCAGGAAATGCGAGGTTTAATTCTCCCGAAAGTACAAAGCAAATTTCTAAATCTGATACAGTTGAAGTTACGAATTTAAATGTTTATTGTGATTCGGATACTGACCAGTTGCCATTGCGTTGGTCGGATGATGCTTCTCAAGAATCTAAATCAAAAAATAGTGAAGAAAACACGAGCCTCGCAAATGAGACTGAAGATATAACAAAAATTAAAGAATATATTAGTACAACTATACCTAGTAGTGTGGGTATCATTGAAGGGGAAGGGAACTTGCAAGTAGATTTAATTAGAAGAGGTTTTGATGTGGAAACGGCGAGAATGATAGAACGGGATCTCTTAGAGACACCAGCTCAAAATGTAAGTAACCTACAACAGCCTGCACAAATCATCTCAAGTTCTGCTGTAGCACATAATAATATTCAAGTTGAAACAAAGAAAGCCGATAAAAGTATTGAATCTGATTGTAGTACTTCCAATAATTTAGAAATCGTGCAAGACGTGGATGATAATGACGATTTTGATTTATCCGTGCATGATTGTAATGAAGAAACAAATAATTACTTCTCTTTTAAATATGATGAGGTGAAATTTGTGCCAACTGATCAAGTAAAACTTAAAGAAACATTTTCAATGGAAATATGTATAGAAGATGACGTAGCTATTAGATTAAGAGCTATGCCTTTTAATACGGTATTTGAACATGAGTCTAAACACGAGAATGTAGAAGAATGTAATCAAATAACATCACATAAACCTGGCAGTCTTGATGCTTTATACACTCCGAGAAAAGCGCAGTGCTATGAAATATTTGACTCTACACTAGCTAGTCTTGACACACCATTAAAATCAAATAGTCCAAAAGCACGAGAGTTTGAAACAGTTACTGAGATAGTATTAGAAGTAGAAAAGTTGGAAAATGATATAAAACAAAAGCCAGAACCTAAAAAGAGGAAAAGACTTCAGACAGGAACGTCTGATGAATCTTCAAATAGCAATAAAAAGGTGAAAACGGATACGCCATACCTATTAAATTCGAAAAGTATTCAAAATATGGATATTGAATCAGTACTTAGTAAGCTTCATGGCCCATAGCATACAAAGTATGATGGTACAATAAAGATGGTATCTTTATTTTCCATACATATCCTCTGTCGATTATAATGCGAATTTACTATTACTTTTTAATATTAGGAATATAATTCTGTAGATAATGTACATATAAATAAGTACTTTTGTAAGATTCACGTTGAAGAAGCAAACTTGAAGGCATATATTTTTGTAAATGTTAATGATTACAACACAGCAATATTATAGAATGATCCGTTAGAGAAGTTCTCCTTTTTATGATATTTACATGATTGTCGTGCTTATAATTAGTTAAGTATAAAATAAATATTTGTCCTCATTGATTTTTGGTACCATTACTTGTATTGAATTGGCTGTGCCTGGTCTGTTGTTAATATTCTTAAGCTATTGTTGTTTATGATGATCATTTATTGCATAGTTTTCTAATGCGGATTTCATTTGACAGAGGAATTAAGTTTTTTTTGATAATACTAGTGTTGATTAACGGTGATTCTAAATAGTTATAGAAGTATATAAAACCTCGTTAAATTGTTCTGAATTGTATGAAAACTTGTACAGCCCCTTGTATTAGGTATTTTATAGTAATATTTGTTATTGTAATTGTTGCAATGTGCTAGACGCATTAGAATTATAATAATATTTTGACATAAATACGTTTTATTTTCCCAAAAGTCCATATTTTTTATTTGTGTAATAAATAAATATACAATTAACAATGTGCCTGTGTCTGGTATCAAATTCGGCTTAATTTTTGGGATCCGTCGTTCGAATCCCCCTCTGCCCCCTGGATTTTTTTTTTATTGCAAGTTATCGATTGCTTGCTTAAGCAGGAGCAAAACCTGAAGAAACCTACATGCCTAAGAGTTACGTAAGAAAAAATTCTGTGTGTGTTTTAGCCAGCGTCATGTATTATGGCGTATAGGCTTTTCACTTAGAAAAGACTCGTGTCCGGCAGTGGAACAGTAATGTACGTGTGACAATATGACAATTAGTATCCGACCGAAGCTTCGCCTTCGGCCAGCTTTGGTCAAAAAAACCGCCTTCGGCAAAACCTTGCGGTTCGGCCAAAATTGGGTCGAAGTTTTTGCCGAAGCCGAAGGTGTCTAATAAGATCCAAAATTGAAGGAACTATACGAATGACTACACCATGAAGATGATTAAGCACGGGGGTAAACCCACACTGGGTTTGGGTGGTCAGTTGTGTTTAAAATTTATATTATTTCAAATGTTATCATCTGTGACATAACAAAATAATTGTCATCAGTTCTAGAAGTCGCTTACATACAATCAACATAAATCTTTATATTTAGTTTTTTAAATCGGAATCGGAAAAGTTTTTCAAATCGTAATGGTAACGAACTTTCGGCTGCGGTCGAAAGTTTTGACGATCGCCATATAATCTGCTTCGGTTTCGGCTTTGGCCAAATACGACCTTCGGTCCGACACTAATGACAATTATTTTAATTTAATGTTTGCATTATAATAACATTATTTGGATGAGAGAATTCAAGTTCCAAAGGACTATAAATAGACGGATATTTTTTTTCTATATTTGTGACTGAAGGTGACCCCTATAATAATGATAATAACGGATAATACATTTATCTATCTATCAGCCTTTAGAAGTCCACTGCTGGACATACTCGTAGGCCTCCCCTAATCGGCGCCACTCCGACCGGTCCTGAGCCTTCTGAATCCAGCGGTTACCCGTCGTCTTCTTCAAAGTCATCAGTTCACCTGGTCGGGAGGCTACCAACAGTCCTTTTCTCAAGACGTGGTCTCCATTCGAGGACTCTTCTCCCATCGTTTATCTGCCCTACGAACGATGTGGCCTGCCCATTGCCACTTCAGTTTACTGATTCTGAGAGCTACGTCGGTAACCTTCGTTCACCTACGGATTTCGTCATTGCGAATTCGGTCACGTTGGGAAATACCAAGCATAGCTCTCTCCATAGCTCGCCGAGTGACTTTGTGCTTACGTATGAGGCTCACAGTAAAGGACCACGCCTCGGCATACATTTATACATAATATAAAAATGTTCATGAAAACATTGTAATATAATGTAAACGATATTTACCATTCTCACTGTTTAGTAGATGGTTCGGATGAGTACCATGATCGACTCTGAAGACACCAACGCTACACCGAAAAAACTGTTAAGGCTGCTGTATTCCTGTTCGAAGCGTGTGTTAAGGGGTTCATAGTTACATTTGGTGTTCCAACTTTAGTCCTAAGTAGACAGGTTTTAAATTCATTCGTTATTTCTTTAGAAACGTTTATAATAGCATGGTGATACTTAAGGTAGGTTCATAAGTAATATGGTGGAATGATATAAGTTTGGAACCTCATCATTATCGATACTTAAATTGAATAACAGTAGTTGAGTTTTTATTATAGGTTTAGTTCAGAGAACAAGCGTATGCGTTTAATTTGCTGGCGGGACTAGCGAGCGCATGCGATTATTATGATATTCCGTTTAATTAGATATTGTAATTAGAGGCAATCGTGACACCAGTGGCGCGAACCGTTCATTACTCATGCTAATTTGAGCGCTGCCGTGCGCGCATTGGCTAATCTCGGGAAAAATCGGCTACTAATGGGGTTTGCACTGTGAAACGCATGCAAGTTTCGACGTGGGTACCAAGTAATTTGTTGCACACAAATTACTAGTCTTCTAACTGTATCACATGGTTATAATAACGTGACTGAATAATTTTACTAAGACCAGGATCTTACACTAAAATTATGCAAATCACAATAATCGTTAAATAAAATTTACATTAAAGTAAATATTAGGTACCTACATAGCTACTTACCACGATTAAACATTAATTATCAGCTTATTCTAGAGTTAAATTATAATCGGTAGGTAAGAAAATTATAATAGTCGTAAGTAATTATATTCCAATAATCGATTATTATTGGTATAAATAAATTCTATGTACGTACGTAGAGTAGCTACTCTTTCCTGTCAGGAAATACTTATATTAATGGGCATGTTATAAGGTATACTTTTCCCTATCTTCATTGCTCGGCCCCTTGGGCGATTGATCAGGGATGTCGCAATTCTACCGCACACGTCGCTTCGTGGAAGACCATCGCGACCACCTGCGGCAAACCACACGGCTTCCTAACATAAAACTCTGTAGTATGCATAGGTATAGCTGCTAGTGTAAAATTATGAGGTACCATCATCACAATTGTTACTGGCTTATCACAATAGTGTTAAGCGCTGCTTTCTATATTTGAATGTATGTAGGGTAAGGTTGCTAAAGTCGTACCAGTGCCTAAATCGTATCACGGCAATATCTCGTCTACCATTAATAAATTGCATCATATAGTGGTGTTGTGGCATTGGTTTAAAACTTGTAAAATTCTATGGCGTAAATCGTACCTCTGCACAAATCCCTACTCGTACCCTGTATAAATTAGGTACTTAGTATTATTAACTAGATGTGCCCGCGGTTTCACCCGGGCACATCTAGTTAATAATAATGAGAAAAAATTAACATTAAATAAATTAAAACCGAAATTTATATCTTTAACTTTTTATTTTACTAAATACCTACTTAATATTTGTTTAAAGAACCTTGGCAGTAATTCACCTTACAACATTCAATACGAAATAGGTAATCGAAATAATAATCTTTAGTTAATACTAGCTAAAGCACTCGTGCTTCGCTACGGGACATAAATAGTCGCCATCTTTAAATAGTTTTCACGTAGATTCCCTTTTTTACGTATAAAATATAGCTTATGTTCATCAGGGATAATGTAGGATTCAAATGGTAAAATATTTTTTGTAATCGGTCCAATAGTTTCAGAGCCTATTCAATACAAACAAACAAACAATCAAATCCTAATTCTTTATAATATTAGTATAGATAAACGAAGTAACTACGTCCCCTCCACTTGATTTACCTACCCCTAATAACTACGTATTTTACTTCTTTTAAATATTCAGTTCCTGGATAGAATACAATATTACTAACACCTTAACCTACCACTATGTAATTAATGTCGAACATTACTTTATAATCGGAGTTGCCACCTCTCCCGATTTTGCCGATTTTGCCGATAGTCCCGATTTCGAAGACATTATCCCGCGTCCCGACGGCTATCGCTTTTGTCCCGACTTTTGACAATATGCGATAGTCACAACCACTATTACAATTCCTCTCGCGCGCGAAGCCTATTAAGTAATCTGTAGCGCAGCACAAACATGAGCCACACACACACATATACATAACAGTTGTCCAACTGTTTTCAAATTGAAAATTCAAATTCAATATTTTAATATGTACTACTTCAAAATTTTTGTCGCGTTACACGACGCGAGTGACGTGCCCTCTTTTGAGGTGCTCCAAATTTTGTCGCTTCCTAACAGATTAGCATTGCACTCGGAGTACGCCGTAAGTTGTGGCGCGAAAAACGTCGGAGACGTCCCTCGCGCGTATTTGTAAATTGTAAGATTCGTAAATCTATTTCTGTTTATCCTTAAGATTATGATAGTACCTTCATAATTATATTTTAATATTTCAAGCTATGTTAACACATTACTTGGATTCACATATTTAAAATTTCAATGAAAAAAAAGTGTCTCCGTGAAAGTGGAAGTAAAACTTGACCTTACCTGTTCATTATCAGTTGATGATGCACAATCAATGTTGCACCTGTATTTATTCTTAATTTAAATTATTTATGTCAAAGCTTACAAAATCACCTTTATGATAATTATTTATAATACAATTACTATACCCTATTTAATTAGTAATTAACTTTTACTTGTATTTTAAAAGATTGTCAATAGAATGTATTGAGGCGGTAATACGTTAAAACGCCATCTAGTATAAAATATGAAAACTACGAAGGGTAAATGCACCTAATTGGAACACGGATCAATTCTGGATAAATTTCATGGTTATATCAAAATATCATTGAAACCTCTGGATCGATTTCGATGGGACTTTCAATAGTTAATGTTATAAGGCGTAACGTATACATATAACTTCATTTTAGAAAAATAAGTTAGATTACTATACAAAAAATTAAAACTCAAGAATACGCGCACACTCCTTGAAACAATGCTATTTTGTTTAAATTTTTGGTCGATAATTTCGGCTATATGTAAGTATGTCCAGTTATATTTTTATTTTTTTTTAATGCGGGTAAAGTTGTGGGTAGTTTCGAATCGTCATTTATGCCGCCTGGGATGGAAGTTGAACTCGACACCCATTTAAAAATTTTGGTCGGCGTAAAAAAAAAACTATCAATTAAATTTATAAAAAAATATATCAATTTAAATAACATTTTGCCGCCCTCTAAATGTACCGCCCGGAAGCGCACGTTGAGTTTCCAGGTCTCTTTTCTCAAAAAAAAAAAACACTTGTACGTTACAAAAAATAGTAAATTTTGCCGCTCCTCATAATGTGTCGCTCGGATGCCCCTTCCATAAACTAAGTCACTGCTTGTGGGGCTCAGCTAGTAAGGCATAAAACCAGATCTTTAATCATGGAACTTTAGTAATGTAGTAGTATGTAATAAGTTGTTATTAGAAAGACGTAGTTTTAAATTCTTATCGACAAATTACGTAGAGTACATGAAGAGCATCTTATTCTTTTAGGTGCAAGCGTCAGTAAGTTAATAGACATTTTTAGTTCAGAATAAAATTAAATATATGTTACGCAATATTTGCTATGGTTTAGTGCTTTTTATTTCGGCTTTCTATGCATGCGACCTAACTAGATATTGCAATCCCACGGGATACTGCGTAATCCCATGCCTTGCGGGATCTAGCGGTTGGGTATAGTGACGTTATAATTTTTTTTATTATAAAGTTTTATTCTGATTTAAAAGGATATTTGGCTTCTACTTGATTCCTCTTGATTGTTTATCGTCAGGCAGCATTGTAGATTAATACGTTTCCTGATAATGACGTTGTATTTTGTTTTTTATATATCCAAAAATATTAGTAACTTATTTGGAAGGTATGTCTAAATATAAGTACTATATTAACGACATCATTTTAGTAATAGATAATTAAAGTTGATACTTAAATAAAACTTAATTGATGTAGGTAGGTTGCA
>DWLI01000806.1:0-18462 GCA_018249915.1 Cecropterus dorantes dorantes | reverse complement strand
GAAATCTAAATTCATCATTCAGATGGCTGTCTGGCCGGGAATCGAACCCGGAACCCACTGCGCGACAAACCGGTATGGTCACACGGATCGTCAAATAAGAAAACAAAGGAAACAACGCGAAGAAACCATGTCTGAGATTTTAAAAAAAGTCTTAATTGTTTGTGAAATTTAACCATACGCATGCCAGCAAAGTAGACTGTGACATAATCCTTTTCATTCTGAGATCAGATCCCTAACATTGTAAAAATCATGGGTTATAATGATGATAGTTAAATTTGGGTAGAACTTATACCGAGAACCACAAAACATAAGCTTTAAAATCATGAACTAAAATAAATAAATAGAATAGTCATACAGTAGTAAAAAAGATGTAGTAATAATATAAAATAGAATTCGCTCTGTGCAATATTTTCGCGTTAATTCGGATAAACTCAAAATTTCCATTAACGCATTACTCGCGTGCAAATGTATTTTAATGACACCACTGAAAACTATTTCACTAATCCTAAAATTGGAAATTTGAAAGCATTAACCAATGTTTCCTAGCAGTTAATTGTTTTACATTAATTAAATTGCGATGTAGTTAGAATGTCACAGTATTAAATGTTTGGACCTGTATTTGTACTGATAGCATCGATATTGACACAATCAAGCGTTTTGTAACATTATGTTTTATACAAAATTTTGAGTATTTCATATAAATTATGTTATGAGTAATACATTTTTCTTCATTACTATTCAAAGTTTGTTTAATCTTATTAGAATTGAATTCAAACGGTTTGTAATCTTTTCACAAAGTCTGTTTCATCTTAAAATTGATTCTTGGGCACCATTAAAGCTTTAATAAATTACCTATTTTGTTACTATTACGAATAAACAACACAAACATAAATACAATACACAATACAAAAATAACCGTTTAGCAATATTTGAAGTAACAGTTCCAGAGCGTTATTATTTTAATTATAGTTTAATGTGACTAGTATTAACGGACAGGCATATAATAGGTTTTTCATCTATCTTCGACTTGTTAACGGATTAAGCTAATGATAGCCAAGTGTTGCAAGCGATATTGCTTAAGTTCTAAGTATACCCACGCGTGGAGGAAGGAACTGTAATCATCCTATACGCTATAATACTACGAGAACCGTGAGTTTCTTATTTCTAACCTATGGTGATTATGAAACAAACATTTCATAATCACCATATAGTTAGTATATTGCCCGAATAGCATATTTGAATAATGTAAGATAATGTTTTTAATGCTGAATTCAGTGAAATTCAAGTAAAATATTTTTTTTTGTTTATAAAAAAATGCAGCCTGATGGTAAGTGGCCTCTACTGCCCATGGACGTTTGTAATCAACCACCGATAAGATTAGAAACTTGGGGATGGTTGCTACCTCTGAGGATTAAGTTGGAACGCCTCGGATAAGTGTGTCCACCTAACCCTTCGAACAAGAACACAGCAGCACTTGACACTACTGTTATTAGGCAGAAATTGTTTTGACGGTGGTACCTACATGCCACCATATTTCTCTTAACTCATATTTTGTTTTGATGCTTCACCTTACGAGTATGTCAATATCATTCAGGAAGTGAAGACACCTACATTTGAAACGGTTATTGTAGAACAAAAGATTCGTATTAATTTAAATCATCTGCTATAATATAATTAACATAATATAATAGCAACAAATTCAACTCATTACACCGTTGTGTAAGTACAAAATACGTAGGTGAAATGGTAATGTTCTAACACCGATTCTAAGGCTGCCCACACTCGTTCTGCATTAGTTGTTTTTTTTATATTTGAGATAGTCAACAGTAAGAAAGCGTACGGGGGTTGCTTAAAATATGACACTCGTTTTACAGGAACTTTATTAGGGTTAGTACGAAACATAAATGTTCTGATTGTCTGTATTTATCGAATATTAATAACATAATCGTTTTATTAAAAATCCAATAAAATATTTTTCATAAGGATACCGTTATTAAAATTAATATAGTTTCATATTTTTTGTACAAGAGCATTTTCTTTCTATTTATTCGTTCACTCTGCCAAGAGAGAGAGAGAGTTTTATTTATGTCATGAAATAATTTAGTTATTTGTATGAGATAACTATTTCAGCATTATCGTTTTATTCGCTCTGTCTGTCGCTCCGTATGCAGTAAGACTTATCCGTGTGTAGATAGAACAAAGTACTGGCCCTCCCACTAAACGGTTCTGTCATTGTTTCAACCGGAGTACATACTATTTCATTTCAATATAATCGCTCCGAAGCGCCTACACGCCGTTGCTATTATGCAGATCCAATAAATACTATGTACATAAATCCTTTGAAGTTGATCAAGCACCATGTTCACTCCTTTTCAAGCTTGTATAATTATATTACACCTAACACTGTGTTCGTAAATTTCCTGTTGTATATATATTTTGCTACAGCACCAATAATTTAGCAAGTGGTTGAACTCTATAAGTCTGGAGTAATAACAACCATGTGCAGCCCTGCTGTGTTCTGGTCTGAAAGGTGTAATAAGGGAGACATACTTTTCCGATTTATTTCTAATTAGTCCTCAAGGCATGACTCTTATCTGGAGTGAATTAAGCTGCTTGCTCGTTTGCTTCTTCCATAGCTTAAAAGTGAGACCCAGGAAAATATTTTAATTTATCGCCTGGATAGGGTATGAACCCATAATTTTATATGACCGCCGCTGACGCTGCGCCGGCAAGTAATATATGACATACTAATTTATTATATACATGTCAGAAAAATAAAAATTAATAACTATTGTAAGAAATAAAATACCACGTTCTTAAATTATAACTTGCTTCTAAAATTATTTCAACATAACGTTGTTAACTAGCCACAACAGTTCGAAAATCTAAAATGTATATTACAGTGTAACATTTAGAGGCAATTCAGAGTGTAATATACGAGTGAAACTGCCTTATAAGCTGCTATACGCTGGTGTGACCGATTACCCTTTCCATACTTAGCTCAAATAACACAATAACTCGGGAGGTCTATTCTAGTACTCATATCGCGGCGTGACGCGGCGGAGTCTCGACGTGGGCGTAGGCGCCGACCGCTAGAGTAAATATTCTCAGAAGACTTTATCTAGGGTTGTAAACACGGCTTTATATTGTAATTATTCTATTTTATTTAATTCCTATTATTATGGATACTGTGTCTCATTAATCAATACTTATATTTGACATGAGTATGGTAAAATATTGTCGTCTGAACGCTTTCTACTCTTATAGCCCCACACTAGGATTATCTCGGCGTCTACAGAAAGATGGATATGCAAACACCCAGATCTATAACAAAAATCTAAACTCATCATTCAGATGTCTGTCTGGCCGGAGATCGAAACCGAGACCCACTGCATGTTAGACCGGTATGGTGACCGCGTACAGTATTCAACGGTATTGCTATTTTGTTTAGTCTTCACTAGTTAATATATAATTCATATTGGTACAGCGTAGTCGTGTATACAGGTTCAGAAAGAGACATACAACTGGTACCACGTAAGTTGATATTTAAAAAAAAACTAATATAAAATTATTTTAAAATAACATGCGCAAAAATATTTCAATCGTAAACAATAAAACCGGTATTATTGCTGTCTTTTTTTTCTATTCTTTGCCGTACAAAGTAACAACCCTAATCGCCCTACACACGCATCCATTCATTCATGAACTGTGACACACGCTCGCCTCATACCTGCTAGTCATCTGTTTTCCTCAACGTCTAAAGGGCTCGCGGCTCAAAATAAGTCGGTTTTGTCATTCTTTGTGACACCAATCTAAACACACTTTGAGGAAGAAATCTGTGACTGAAATATTCCAATGAAGTGTTTCGAGTGGAAATGTTATAAGAAACCTAATAATAGCCTTTAATTGTGATGACTAAACTTATTTTAATCCACATTAATTAGTGGAAACATAGTCACTATGGTAATAGGTATATATAAAAAAACACCGTTCTAAATATGCAATATTTTAGGACATCTGTAGTAAAATAAATTTTATTAGTTTTTTCTTTAATTCTGTGTACGTTATCCAGAAGTTTAATGTTGTAACGTAGTATCAGTGTTTGTCAATAAAAAGGCTATGTACAGAAACATGATGAACGTTCAAAGACAATGTTTTAGACTATTTACGGGAATTATTATATTGTGACAATGATTCCTACATGCATACGAGCCCCGCGGTCTATCCAGGGGTCCACCGATGATGTCACGCGGCAGACCCGCTCTATTGTCCAGGTAAGTAACAAATATATTTGCAATTTTACCAGCAATCCTGCAAATTCATACTTTACCTTGTGCGTGCCTATGTTTATGCAGTTTTAACTAACTATGAATAGACCAAAGCCCTTCTTCAGGTCGATGACACAATCGCAACTACTTTGGAAGATTAGGTTTCTATTGCCTTGCCCCACCCTTCAAACTAAAGTACAACAATGCTATTTTACTGCTAAAGTTAAGAATGAGTTTTTGTAAATACCGATAAATAATAATAATTAGTAGGTGGTCACTTCCGTAGTTAGACATCCGTGAAAAATTGATGTATAATATTAGTTCTAACTTAAATAATCTTATTTGTGTAGATACTTGTTACTCTTAAAGAATCAGATGACGGTGGAAAAGTGCTTAATTAGACCCTTCAGAACTATAGCTATACACCACGTAAATGTTCGTTCGGTTGTGCGTTCTCTAGCGAACATCAAAAATATTTGGTCTACTGAAATACAGTTAGTTGTCTTTGAAACTTTTATCTTGGTAAAATATCTGCGTACACGCAACGAAACACAAAGCCCGTGTCATAATATTTACACTTATGCGTATAATTTCCACGTAATTCCAGGAAATTTTAGCAAATTCTCCACATGGAGGTTAAATATAAAACTGGGCCACGCAAACCTTCTAACCCGCATCTGATTCTGAACCAAAACACTGTTGCAAAGTAAGCGCTCTTCTGCAGAAGACAGAAATAGATTTCATTTCTCTGTTCCTTAGAAAGAAAGGTTGCAATGCAGAATATTCTTTGACATAAGATTCATATTTCAAAAGAATTGTTCGACAGGTGAACTAAGAACTCTTTGTAACGTTCTTGTTATTGTGATATTTCTAAGCAAGTAGAGCTTGTTCATAATAAGTGTATATTCTGCTGGATGTACCTTACTGAGTATTTATTAAACACTTAATATGCCCCGAGGTTTCACCTGCGATGAAAAAATGTAACAAAATTTTAATGAAATAAACAGTAAATGTTGTCTCATAAGAATTATAAATTATAAGAATTATAAATAAGTCCTTTAGATTAAATTCAGTACTTCTGTTTTATGACTCTTTAATCACACAGACAGTCAAATGTTCTCAAATATAAGACACGTCCTCCAAACTATGTATCTTTCCACAAATATTTACCCATGAATGACACGTGGAACTTTAATTTGTATTTAATGTATGGATTGTTGACGTAGTGACAAGTCCCTATTAATTAAAATAATATACTAGGATTGTAGTGGGTTATTCGTGCATTATTTAAACCCTTTAATATTAGCGCGCAGAATGCAATATTCTCGTATTATAACATCACTACGATGTAAATCATATGACGATCTAATATTTAATGTATTTTATTTAATCCGTCTTTTTATAAGAAATCTATTAGAACAACAGCGTGTTACAAATACACACAATAGTTATAATAAATAAAAACTAGTGTTATTATGAAATAAAGTTACCGTGGATTGTTCAATAAAAAGATGAAATAAAATTAACTGCTCAGATACTAACTTTGAAGATCATTAGTATCGTTGTTTGATTGCCAACTGCCGTAATATTTCAAAGTTACATAAACGTACAGAAACAGAGTCCATGGTGTAACCGACTGCAGCCGCCCAGCCGCCCATCCGCGATATTAAAAGCTCACGACCCCGTTTAGCTTCCGCACTTTAGTTTTAGGCCCTCACCTATCGTGCCACTGTTTGGCCTGATTTTACATATAGCTGATCTGAAACCTAATTATTTATAGATTTGTAATTGTAGCACTGCTATAGTACGATACTGAAATGGCGTATCTATATATTCTAATCAATACGTAATGTTAGTAGGTGAGCAATCTTAAAGAGTATATTATAGCTTTATTGTTAATAATACTTTGTATTCATTAATCAGCGATGAAAAATAAAATTGTCATCAACTTTTCACTTAAGATTATCATCATCTAACAAAAAAAAATAACTATATAAAGGCAATATACCTATTTGTTTGAGTCGTTTTACGAATGGAATTTATTGCCATTAAGCATTTGAGCTGTGGCTCCACCACAGCTCAAATTATCTTGTGATACGACCACGTCTGACCAGGTCTGGATGTGTCAAGTCTGGGTAAAATGTGGTTCTGGCCATTTTTGACTCGTGTTGGTTCACAATAGTCCTAACTTTCATATCGACACATACGTAGCTAATGTTGTTCAGTAGGCCACAGCGCAAATTAAACCGAAGTGAAACTAATTGAAATAGGTCTGTTGGTCTGTGGCCGTCTTGACAGGCTAATTATTCCGAGTTGGTATTTGTTAAATCAACATATGGGCTTACAAATTGTTAGGCACGAACGAATCTCGTCAAGAGAACCCGGGGTCAAAGACTTGCAAATGACTTCATTGGCGTAGCTATTAGTCTAGATTGGACCAATTGCTGTGGTTGAAGTAATTTCTATAATTATATCATATTTTAGAACGGACAGCAAACGTCTTTCTAATAGTTCTACGAAATACACTTGTGAATACGAGAGTTTTGTTCTGAGTACTTGTTTGTGGGAAATGTAACGAGAATATGTTAGTAACGTAGTACAGATAATTATTTTTATATAGTAGGTGTACAAGGATAGTCGATTTAACATTGAAAAAAAATTTTAAACTTGAAAGATGAAATGAAATGAAATTTGTTTATTTTGCATAGGCCTACGGGGGCACTTACCGATTGTCAATATTTTTTTACACTACCATATGATTGGAATACGACCTCAACTAAGTAGATCCGGAATGAATCTCAGCGGGTTTGTCTTTATTCTTCGTATACATTTTTTTTTATATTTTTATTTTATTAAGTATTGCTGTGATAACATCACGTTTCTTCCAACTCAACTAATATTTTAATATTGCTTGGGAAAGAAAATAGGAGGAAGAAAGGGGAATGTAGTAAAAAAATATACACGAACTTAAGTGGCCATCCTTGAAAAATTGTAATCAACTTAGTTTTACAAGAATAACGATGTTGGAGCTCATCATGTGACTATATCTGTTCTTCTATTTAATAAAATCCACAAGGAACTACCGTCAATATATTTGCAAATATTTGGACTATGCCTTAAAAATCGTACAGATTTAAGGCCTATAATTGATGGTCTCAGCCATACAGAATGTGGGTCAAAATGTAATGCCCCATGAAAGTTTATGAAAACAATCCCAATAGGGGCCGCTTTGAATCGCCGGGGAGTACGTGATACTCTACAATGAGTGAGCCTGAAGTTGATTTGTTTATTTTGGTCATGTTCCCGTATAGGGATGGCCAAAAGATAGTGAATAAATTATAATCTGAGACAAAGGATAAATAAACCCCTATTTAATATGGACAAATTTACGCTTGTAATTCAGTGCATATTATATTTAATTTCAAACGTAATTTAATGCAAAACCCAGTAGCGTCAGTACATTTATGTAAATACTACGAGTTATTTATTCTGTGACATAAAATTTATTTTTTGTTCACCTGCATGAGTCTATAGCCTATATATTAATCCTGGTTGTAAATCATCAGTGTATCAAATACAATCCAATCCGATCGAAAAAATGTTAATGTGAAACAGTGACAAACATCGATCCTCACATATTTCCGCCTTTATAATATTACATACTATAAACGTGATCGACAATATATTCGTAACTTTGGACAAATATACTATTATTATTTAGACAACATGCTTTAATGTTATCATCCTTATGTTATTTAAATAAATTTTAAGAATAATATACTCGTAATTGTCGCTAAAGAGTTGACAACCCTACCAAAACTTACGGGTACGTACCTACATTGTAAGCGCAAATTGCGTTTGTTGTACACAAATATGGCATACCCTTTATGAATTAATGCTGAAACTCGAAACGAGTCGATTTAATTAAATTTATTCGGAACTGGCATACATCTGTGAAATTGCATGTTTTATGATCGCTTGCAACCAGTGAGGCGGACAATGCAGTCGAGTAAGATATTGCTTTTCGTGCTAAACACCGCCGTTAGTTTATAATTTGGGCCTTAACTTACTGACTGTTTCCATATCAAACACTGTTAACCAAAATATTTTAAATCTTATTAGACAAAATGGTTCGCCTATGCTATAACATCTTGTTCTTCGAAAATCCCAAGATTTATTAAATCCAATGATAAAGAAAGAACTTTTTCCTTATAATAAGAATACAAATATAAAAAAAATACAACAAGTATAAGCATTTAAATAATCTTAGTTTTAGTAGTTCGAATATAATTTTAATTAATTTTTAAAATAAATTCCCATTCAGTTTTTAGAGGTCAACTGAACTGAACATAGGCTTCTCCTAATAGGGGGGTTTTGCCCAAAGTCACCAAAGTTAACACCCAAAAAACACTGCTGACTACCTCCTGAATTTTGTCTTTTCGGTGCCTCCTACGACTTCCACAGGAACAGTTGGAGTCTATACGAGACCGTCACCTCATGGTTTATGAATTATGCACAGTACATATTAATAAAATACTAAAATGGAAGCAGTATATCGTCGATTTCGATCTGTGGACTCTACAAGTAACTTTAAAGAAGTACTAAAATACTCGTATATAATGAAGGTGTCGGTTTTTAACTGTATTATTAAACTGTTGCAACGTTATCTACATTTTGTTTTAGTGTAAAAGTTACTAAAGCTACTAAAGAATTAATTTATTTGGTCTTTTACTGTTGTTAAAATGGTATATTTCTGTAGTTAGAGTGACAGAAAAAAATAAAATGTTCCTGTGACCTATATATTCTAGACGTATATGTCGGTTATCAATACATCTGTGATCGACCGTAAATTCAGTCCATAGTTTCATTATATAGAAAGTTGAATGATAAACTTCCACCACGAAGTAATTATTAATTTTAAAAGTCATTAATTTTAAAAAGCAAGAATCTTTTAATCGCTTGAAGTCAGTTCCAAATATTCAGCGTGCTGTTTGATAAAGCTTAGAACTCTACAACTTTTCAGATAATTGAGAATATGACAAAAAGCTATGAACGATTTTGAAACGCAGTGATGAAACAAATGAAAAGGCTGGAGTGAAATTAAAATGGCCGTGTATTTAACGTTAGCGTCGAGCTCTATTGAAAAAGCTATAAGCTCTTTGCTAGTGCTTTTGCTTGTGACAGAAAGCACTAAGCTTTTGTGTTTCAGAGATATTATAGAAGGTCAATTTTCATTGCAAAGCAAACTATTTTATTAAATACTTAAATATTTCGTAAACTACCTTTTTGGTATTCCAAAAACACATAAAACGTAAAATATCCACTTTACTACTAAATTGTTTAAAATTTTACAGGTTGTATCACTGTGACAACTATAACAATATATACTAAAATTAAGATTGAATAGGGGTTTCTATACAATTCTATATCTATCTAAATCGGTTTTGTTTGTTTTTTTTTGGTTTTACTTATGGAATGGCAATACAAAGATATTTTATAACTGCTACGACGACAATTACCAAATAAAAAAAAAACTGATAATTTGGTGGTACGGAACCCTTCTCTTGCAAGTTTGAGTTGCACTTAGTCATTTATGCACTTTATATAAGGAAAAAATAAATGTCGCATTACGCACTAATTTGTCGGACATGTGCGTCACATAATAAGCCAATAATATTTATAGATGTAACTCTCCATATCTATAACATATTTTACCAATACCCGTAGGAAACAACATTCTTTATATTAGAAAAATGTTGTTAGGTGCGTACATTTTTAGGACAATACACAAGAAATTATATTTGTACTCAATTCACAAAATTATAGATTCAGTATTAAAATAAATCGACACCGGTGTTTTTATGGGAGCGGATACAACATATTCTCAACAGCCACCTAGAGCGATAAAAATGTCCGTCTCACGAGATTTATTACAATCGAAAGCTATTCAGGACCGATTTGAATAAATAGTCCTGTGATATAGCGGCGATACAGTCACGAATTGAGACCGAGTGCTTCGTTTCCCCTTATCTCGAATACGTCCACGATCTTTAAATACATCATATCATGATTATTCTATTAACATGTTCGATTACCTGATAAAATCTTTGAATACTTACGCACTACACACTTACGTATGCTTAATATAGTATGGTACTGTGTACTGCATATGAATTATAAACGAAAATTCTTTCTAAATTAAACACAGGTGATATATTATTAAAATTCTTGACTGTTAACAAGCTAATTCATGCAACACTCGTAGATGTTAATTTAGCTTGAAAAATTACATTGTCATTTACACGTGGCATCTGGCTGTCCTTCATAATTAAAGGACCATGAACTTTGTTGTCAAGAAAGCTAATGAATCGTTCTAAGGCAATACTTAGCATCGTTGTTATTTCGAAAACAATTATACCTTAGTTGTATACGATGCAATAAGAAATCCATCACTATAACTAATGGGTTGTATTTACCTGCAATATCTGACATTTATCCTACTAATCATCGGTTATTCCATGAAGAGGAAATATCAATTTCACGTGTTGTAACACGATAATGTGTAAAACCAAATTAGCGTCGTTAGTCTAGAATCCATTAGTTCGAGACGAGTCTAGGATTATTCGCACGTCTGCGTGCGTCCAGGGTCGGCGTCGGTCTGTCGCGACTACACCACTTGTCCCCATTCTCCAGCAAATTGACTCGAATATGACTTAATCCTTTTAAGAATTCACTTACGCACTGTACATCACACCCGTTTATTAACTTACTGATGACCGCATACTTGTAACACGGGAATATTCCAACCCATCGATATAAAGTAACAATGAGCCATGAATAATCCCGTAAGTGCCTTGCCGACGACAAGTCCTGAGTAACTCTATGGAGCAAACATTCTCTTGTCATTAAACAACTTTTTCCCCGATATATCATGTACACTATGTACATGATATATACAAAAATAGCAAATACAATTTATACATTTCTTACAATAAATAGGGTTTTTCTAGAAAATAACACACTGACCTAGACCTTAAAGATATTTTCATGATCAATCTTCATGAAGCAAATCACGTCTCTTATTTACATGAGCAGCCCCCGTCGTTAAACTTTTAGTAGCAATTTCGCATCTTACGACCATCAAAATCTTATCTATAGCTCTTTGTGAGTCAACAGATTCTCAGTCAATGTTACTGCTTCACAAAGTGATTTAGTATTTTATTGCCGACTCACAAAACACTATAATTCGTACCTATAATGAACATAGAAAGTTATAAGGTAAAACATTAATATACGCAGTTAATTTCCCACATAGACCGTTTGCACTTTTTGGTTACTTGGCTTTCTAAGGCTGCATACAAAAAAAATAAAAATAATTTGTCGTCCCTATTTTTAGTCCGATGTATATTTATACATGTGTAGTATTTAGGTGTAGGCTGTGAACAAATATACGAAGATTGTTTGTACTATTAAATAAATAAATAACAAAATATTTGAATGTAATGGTGTAACGGTGGACCGTAGGAAAACTTCCAGCTTTAATTTGCGACTCATTACGTATTACTTTAGACTTACATCAGACTCTTGAACGAATTGTAAAATATTTAGTTAGATGATATTTATATAACTGAATTTTCTTAGGAATAAAACCATGTTTATATACTATCCAATTATTCTATTGAACAAACACAAGCACTTACACCCGCACATAAACAAACATGATCAAATTTAGTGACTGTTTCCTACTTTACTAAATTATGTATGTATAACACAAAAACAAAATGCATATATGAACGTAAGCGTGCAATATAATAATATTGAATTTAATTTTCAGATCTACACCGATTGGGCGAACCATTACTTGGAGCGGGCGCGGTCCCGACGTCGGGCGGGCACGTCAGGAGGAGGCCTGGCGCGGGACTGCGCCGATGGCCTCCTCCTGGCTGACGTACTGGAAGGCGTGACGGGACTGAAGGTGCCGCGTGCACATCGGAAACCACGCAATCCGCAACAAATGGTGAGTTACATACTTTATTATATTTCGAAATGTATTTCTAATTGTATAACTTTTTAAATAACTTATATTCAATATCTAATGATCTTCAACAGAACACAATTATCTAGAAATGATTTAATTAGGAAAATATCTTGGTATTTAATCGTTGATTTTACCGTATGAATATTAATTAAGGCAAAATAACAACTAAAAAGGTTTTTCCTCATAGAAATGTAAACTGCGATTACCTTTTTTGCACCTATTATAATTAGGTCAATTAAAAAGAATGATAATATCAACACTGACAGATTTGTCTGCAGGCACATACAAAAATTACAATTACATATAAATCTACGCAGCTGTTGAAGTTTCCCATCTTTCGTAAATACTCAAGCTATTTAACGCAACAGCTAAACTTGTATTTACTTCACATTCAAGGCTCTACGATAACTCATAAGTGATATATAGCATCAGAATATTCCCATATATGTTGCCTTTGGTATCCACCGAGCCGCACTTCCAGTGCACGTGTTGCATTCTAAAGCAATTAGCGATAGATTGCGTTAAATTACTTAAGGGTTACAGCTTCCAAGCGCAAGTGTATGCAATGTGCAACAATTACTAAGTTTACAGTCAGTATATGTAGATACCTTGCCTATTGAGGCACTACTCAATGATACAAAGGTACTCTCAGGATAGGTCACATATTGTTCCTATGAGTGAGCTCGTGGCAAACTTCGTCATTTACCTATAGAAATAAATTTATCATCGTCAAAATAAATTGTCAATATATTTATAAACAACTAATATAGTTACAGATTTTTTTAATTGAGAGTCACTCTTATCGCTTAATTCACGTAATCAAAGTTTGAAGTTAAATGATGGAACATTTAACTTTTAATATCATCTACTCGTATGTGAAAAAAAACAGAGCGATCTGAGCAGTGATAGCCGAATAGTTGAAACTCGGTCTCTCGATCGGGAGTCCGAGGTTCGAATTCCAGGCATGCACCACTGATTTTTCTAACATTATGTGCGTATTAGAAGTTAATTATCACTGTTTTACGGTGAAGGAAAACATCGTGAGGGAACCTACACATCCGAGAGTTCTTTAAAAAAGTTCATAAAGGTGTGTGAAGTCTACCAATTCGCACTTGGCCAGCGCGGTGGACTACATCCTGAAACTCTCTTAATCTGAGAGAATACCCGTGCCAGCAGTGGCATAATAATGGGTTGACGGAGGAAAAACCAACATGAATGCAGCTGTTTACAACATATAATACAATTTAGTTAAAATGGCTAATGTAGCCATAAAAATTAAAAGGCACTTTTATTGTTGCGCTCGCAGGCTGTTTGAGATGTTTTTGACCGAATTCATTATTTGTACGATTAGATACCGCGTAAAAAATATATCTAGACTGTGATAGATCTAGCAGCCCTTATACGCTAATCAATTACCAGAAGAAGGCCGGAGTGTAATGCAATTTCTTCGAAACACATGAGTGTCGTACATCTGCGAGCTATAACCTCAATGCGCTTAAGATAAGCACTAAGATAGCCCGTATATGTTTACTGAATTTGTAATGAGCAATGAATCATGTTTATCCTTGCCATGTTGGTATAATCATATCGTGAATACGGTTATCCATTCGTTAAAATTACCAAAACCCTCATCATTTTCCAATAACCAATAAAATCAATCTTGTAGTTGTCAAAACAGAGCGCTTTCAAATATCCGGATGTTTTATTTATTATTAAACACGGACAAAAATGAAAGCGGCGCAGGAATATTTCGTTAGCTCAAAATAGCTATCAGATCACAAATCATTCGGGCAGGTACACATGCGTACGCGCTGCCCGATCCTTACTTGGTTGTACGGCATTGAACGCAGGTAATGATACATAGCCCAAAATGTGCACGCCATTAACGCCTTTACTTTAATAGTCATACGGTACAATTATGCGTACACAATGTGTTTGGTGGTGACAATATGTTAGGGTGTACGTTTATGGGATAGATAGCCCACAAACCCGAATCCTGCAGTGCAAGTCGTGATCTGTTTCCGGCACGTTATGAGAAAGTTGGTAGACACAGGATTTATTGATATTGGTTGTAGAGCATTTTGGGGAAAACCAATTTGGGGTTTTAGTTATTTGGTTTTTACACTTAGGTATTCTTTTATAGTTTGTAAGAGCATCCTGACGTACACGTAATGTAAATCATTACATTGTGACCATTAAGAAAGAAGACTTGACGTGCACTACTCTTGTTCGAAAAAAGGCGATATTTTCAACTACAACAGTTATTTTTTAAACCACACATATGGAAAAAATACAATGATTTCAAGGGAATAATTTTAAGATGCATCAAATTTAAGTATTATGAAAACAAAGGCGTTTTATGGTCGTCTGATAGATTGTCGTTTTGCAAACACAGTGTCTATTGAAAACCTGTTAATTATTTCAGCACCTTCTTGTTAGAATACAAGACTGTTAAAATCACAACTGTAAGCATTTTATTCATTTATTAGTAGTAAATTAAAAATACAAATTTTAACACCAACGAACAACTAAATCGCCAATTCTGCTGCAAATGTAAATTGGGTTTGGATGGTTAATATGATTAAAAAAATTAAGAGCAAAAAGTGGACGTACATTTCTTATTTGTAAATATACTTAAAAGGCTATATTTAAAAGGCATATATTAGTAAAAAGTATATATTTAAAAGGCAAATGTACCCATAGAACTTGCTTCTTCGTGTTTTTTAAAAGTACAGAGTTCAATCTTAATATTAACAGAATCGTAGCGTTATAGTGTTACGTCTGTGTAAAATAATGCTGGTAGGAACTATACAATACCTACATTCAGTGATAGCCTGGATATCCGGATATCAAACATCATAGTAACGCGATGCTTGCGGTGAAGAGGCCAAGCACCACCCTCACCACATCCGCGATAGGGTCAGTCATCAACAAACGTGCGAACCCCGCCTTTCATTCATTGACCCTTTCGATCGTGTCCGATTAGCCCTATCCTGCGGTTACCTGACCTGATCCTCTTCAAAGAAAAGCGATCTGAAAAGGCTTGGCTTCTTATGTACTATCTTGAACTACAACTGTTCATTGCTTTCTAGAGCTTATTGATAGACGGAGCTTGTTAATCAAGGGTTTCTATACAGTGAGTATTCAATTGATAGGTTTTGGAAAGTGTACATCCTAAATGCTAAAACCAAGAAGTCTGAATATCTAGGAAAACAAAGATTTCGTAAATTTTATTGGAATAAATAATATAAAACTAAAATAAATACGCTCCAAAATTAATATAGGTACACTAGAGTAGAGTAACATGATAGAGAGACAAACAGAATAATTATTAAAACAAGCATAATTTTTATAATATGTATGTAACTAAAACCATGGAAATAAAAAGGCAGTATCATAAATATATACATAAAATGTATACATACATACATACTACATACTCATCTACTTAAATGCAATCTGTCTTATTATAAAACTACCTAATTGGTGATAGCAATTGAATCTTTTCTTTATTTCCTTAGTCACAAAATGAAATACGCATACAAATAAATGTTCAAACTGAGTTTTTAAACAGTACAATCAAATTAAAGAATAGCAGTGGAATTATACACTTGAACTTTCAACGACCAATAAAAGAAACGAGTTAACGATATTGTTAGAATAATTTATGGGTAGGTGTAACGTTCTCTGTTTGTTTGGTGTTTTGTCGGAAGTGGAGTATTGTTTGAGCAAGTGTTGAAGGAAGTGTAGCGCCGGCGAAACTAGGGAATGGTTGAAAATGTTAAACTAAATACGCATTTACTTGATTGTTCTATTGTTCTGTATCGTCGAATGGTATGCATTGCTTATAGATTTTGTACAAGACCGGGTAAGGAATTAATAGGTATACGAGTATGAAGCTATTTTCTACTTCAGCCTACATAATAACATGTAGGTAATGTACTGAATTACTGCATTAGCAATAATTTAATATATTACCCATACAAATATTTTAAGTTTATAATATAATAGTTTACATTGACAGCGATTTGATTTTCATTTTATTTGGTTACTATCAGAAGAGGCGCGTGTCTACTAAACATGCGCATTGGTAGTGGAACGTAGGGATTTGTGGTCAACGCGTGTTTGTTATTTTTAAACCGTCGTAAGTCCTGTCCTTCGACATGTTCTGCTATCCAATGACGACCGCGACCTGCAGCTTAACGCGCCGTCCCTTCGAAGAACAGGCGCATGTAGGGTTATTAGCGGTAACCTATCCAAATCCCCTAAATGTCTGGCATCGCATAAATATGATGCCATAAGGTTATATTCGATCAAAGCCGAACTACACATGAAGTTACATGTTATCCAAAAAATTATAAAATTCCTGCAAGTTAATAATAAACCCTTTATGAGCCGATATGGGTTGAGATGTGAGTTAGGTTCATGTTATAATAAATTCTCAACGATTTTTAAGCAAAAACAGCTCATAGTACGCGATGAGTCACTTGGTGAGCCATAGTCAATTGAACTCAAAACTTCCAGCCGAGATTGCAGTTTCAATCCATTAGATATGAAAACTTTTTACCCAATGTGACTCATATTCAGTCCATAGAACAGTTACAACTTTTTTCAAGACTCGAGACTGAACGACTGAAGTCGAGATTTATATTTTAATTGTTTACAATATAATTTTTTTTTTAAAGTATAATATTTTCAGAAAGTTATAAATACATATGTAATAAAAGTAAAACATAGCTTTGATAACAAAATAACGATCCGCGTGGCAATTTTTACGCATTTTTACCATATAGGTCAACCTAGGCCTGTCAAGAAAAGTATACTAAATATAAATGCCTGGTCTACTCGTGCATGCCTGCTAGTATTTAGTATGTGCCGATATTTAATAATACCCGTGATACGGAGTATTCTAGCGTAGAGTAGGTACTCAATTTCTTCTGCATTACAAAATGAGGATTTTTTTTTTACACCTACGCCTACATTGACTTTAGAAGGTGTGTCCCTTTCATAAAGGTGAAGCTATGCCCATGCACATTACAAATACCTAGCTTTTATTTGAAATTGTCGTAATAATAAAAAGAACGTCTTAAGCCTGCTTTATAAATAGACATAAATATGACAAACGATATCCTCCTTCTGACGCAGTCAGTAAAAACTGCACTCCTGTACACAATACTTTGTAATATCTTAACCCCAAAACAAATATTTTTGTTATCTCATCAACAACGCAAACATTCCGGTTATTTGAAAACCATTTAACTTGAGAAATCAACCCTTTCATTAGTTAATGGTCGTATTAAGGATTTCTATCAGAGGCCTCCCATAGAGAAAAAGTTTTTTATAAGGCATCTTTGGGATAGGAGCAAAAAATTAAGTGTACCCAAACACGTTTTTTGCACATCCGATATAAGTCGTTAACGGCATAGCCTGTAACTGACAAACAAACAGTTGGCTTGTGTATCATGCAGTGATTTATTATAGTAAAGATGATTATGCAAAGTTATACAAATACCGAATAAATAGATGAAGAAGTACCTATTTTATTAACCCTTTTTATGTTGTTTAGAAAATGTGGTAGAGTGGAGAGAGATGCAGGAGGTATCACCGCCACACTTATTAGTGCCTAATACCAATAGTCTGCTGTATTCTGTATTGAAGGGTGTGGTAAGGGAGACATACTTATCCGAGGCGTTCCAACCTAGTCCTCAGGGCTAACAACACATCTGTAGCCAACCTCAGATAGACAGCTCACTTGCTGCTATCATGTTAAAATATCCATATTTACCGATCTATAAAAACGCCTTATAAGTTCTAGTTATTAACGTTGTCGCGAAAGTAACTAAGCAATAAAAAGATATTATTTAAATAAATTCTGGAGGAAAAAACCTGAAACGATTTTTTTATCAGACTGAAGTGGCAAAAAGCATGTAGTCCACCTGATAGCAAGTGGTCACTACCGCCCAGGGACATTTGTAAGCAACTTCACATAGAACAGGGGTTCCTTCTGAAGTCTATCACAGATGCGTTGCTACTCCCGAGAACTAAGATGGTTGCCTCTTGTATAAGTGACCCGGTAACCACACCCACACCGAAACGCAAGAAATGCTTCATTCTCGAAATAGGTGTGGCGGTAGGACTTCCTCGGTACTACTACAC
>DWLI01000805.1:0-18464 GCA_018249915.1 Cecropterus dorantes dorantes | reverse complement strand
GATCTTTTTCGCTGCGCTGACGTTGTTTAGGAATTATCTATATATATTTAAACAACAAGGACATTTTATGTTTATTGTATAATATATCACCATAAAGTTATTTATTATAGTTATTTATTATATAAAGATATGATATTTTAGCAGTAAGCAGTGACTTAAATTATTAAGATATTATTTGACCTTTCGTAAAAAATAACTCGACTTTAAATATAGATATAGGTATATAAATATAGACACATAGAGGATAACGTCGCGAGAAAATCTATAGCTACGTCTTAGGGTCTCAGGCTGTTTGAAAGTGCCTTTCGTGTCGCAAAGTTAACGTGCTGTAAGTTTTTGACACCCCCATAATGATGAAATAATCGAGGTTTCTTAAAATATAAGTAGCATGGACATGTTTACAACAATTTTAAATATGTAGAGTAGGACGTCGATCTGAAGTCAATCACAGTTGTTGCCACTATCGAGGTCGTCTCATATAATATGAGCTCGCAACCACAACCTTCCAACGAAATGTACGAATTGCTTCACACTAGAAATTGGTGTGGCAGAGATATCAACCCCGGTCGAATCGTACTCGTTTAACCACCTTGCAGTTTTTTCCTAGCGTCTTAACCTCGGAAGAGCCTTCCTAGATTTAGCGGCTAAAGAAACCACTCTTGTCTGTATCTATCAAATCAGCCCTGAATTGGTACATACATTATTCATTTATTGCTATTATATATGAATAAGATTTGATACTCGCTGTGATCCCTTACTTATTAGTCTATGCCTGTGTTATTATTATATAGTTATTATTCAAGTTTGCTATTATATTGTTGGGTAAGGTGTTGATTAAGCACATATGAATTTAGGTACTATAGATATATACTATATATAAACTATTGATATAGGTACTATAGAGTAAAATTCCTCCGAAAATGCCACCAAAAAGTCTGTCGTCAACAGCTAAACAGCAAGCAGTTTAGACTCTGAAATACGGTAACACGCGTAGATAGCACGGAGGTCAATAAAATTTTAAACCATGCAATTTTGAATGTACTAGGGCCATAAAGCAATATCAAAGACAAAAATTACACTTAAAGAAATTATTCTTTAATGCACAAATAAATATTTAGCTTCTGATAGATATATATTAGGTCACCAACAATAATCTGCGAGCATTCCTGACTCCATTTCTGTTAAGGAAATGTTCTTACCAGCAACCGCACCCCAATTAGCTGGAAAAAATCCAGATGAGAGCCCGACATGTTTATTACAAAGGGCATATTACATGCCTAAGCTTTATACGACACTAGCTGCGCCTCGCGGTTTCACCCGTTACAACGTTAAAAAAGAAACATAGCATATTATACAGCCTATATATAGCCTTCCTCGATAAATTTACTTTTTAACTCAAATTTATTTTTTTAATTCGAACCAGTAGTTCCTGAGATTAGCCCGTTCAATCAAACAAACTCTACTGCTTCATAATATTAGCATAGGTTTGAAGTTCATTTATTAAGTGATTGCAACTTTTCGCTTTATGGTGTCATACAAAATTTTGCACCAAGTTTCTCAATTTCTCTTCAAAATCCTTATTCTTTACTAGTTTCCGTATCTGTAGACCAACATACATATATTATCACTTTAATAGAGATACCTAGAAATGCAGACTGGGAGCAAATTCCGTAGCAGAAACAGAATCCTGACTTTCTGGATTATTTGAAGGCTTTTGAACATGCAACTTTCATTTAACTTACAAAAATAACTATTATCTACATGATATTTTGATTGTGTATAAATCAAAATATAGCAACGTCTAGATATAAGCGAACGTCTAGATTTAGCCCAACCTTATTCACTTTACGAAATATGTATGTAGAGCCCAATATTAACAATATGGCACACACGACCTACGTGGCTATGCTTAATTCAACGGTGAAAAATATTTCAGATACTACTATTAGTTATAATATTTAAGTAAGTTATAATATTGCACATCGTTCCATTGCGTATAATTTATAACGCTTTGGAAGGATGTGCCATAAAATAAGATACTACAAAACATTTTTAACCAATAATTATGTTCTTTTTTTTAAAAAAGATGGCTCCGCCAAACTTCAATCACCTCACCTCCCCTCGCCTCACTTCACTCCCCCTCACCTTACCTCACCCCCCTTATAATCGCATCTCACCACTGCAACGTTACACTACATTTTCAATAATAATAATCAACGAGTACATTCTTGTCAAGATACTTATCCGTCCTGACTCATCAGAAATATTGAACATATACGATGTATAAATTATCTTATTTTTTTTAAATATCTTATGTTCGTCAAGTCTGCTAAATCCACGGGTGGATTTGACAGCCGTAGTGAGTAGCTTTATGTCGTGGTGTGAATTATTTGCGTATGTTTTGGCCTCGCTATGAAACTGTAAATTTTTTATAGCTCCATATTACTTCACCTTCACTGATATAATGTTAGAGTAGGTTAAGATTTGCCTAACGCGGCCTTTAAACGACTATGACGATGTATAATTTTAGTTTTCAATACATTTACATTAAACGTAGTTATGTACAAAGTGCATAATAGACATCGCAGCAAATTTGTTATCATTGCTGCGCCCTATAAGTTCCATTTGTGACTTTGTAAAGGTTTGGTATATAAAAAAAAACTTACTGATATTGATAAAAACAATTCAAATGTCATTATACGCGGAAATTGAAAGCATTTCAAAAGTTTCCCGGACAAATAGAATTCTTAAAATTAGTTAATTAGTTTCAGTCGAATTCTCAAAATCTTAAATAACTTGGGTGTTTCTGAACCGATTTAAATTGTCTTTCTTTCATTTCATAAAGTGTTTCATTACGGAGCTTTTGTTTTTGGACAGAAGTTTAAGATCTGATGATTAACTAATAATGCAGGGGTACTGTAAGTCTAATACATAAGAGTGGAGTATTTGTTGTAGGAACAATTCTAAGAAGAGATGATTCAGGAAAAACTATATTATCAATACTTAGGCATAATGCAGCGGTTGGTACTGCCTACCTAAACCATAAGTGATAGCCGCTTCCAGACCTTGTACATACTGATTACGGTATATGTATTATTTTTTATTGATTTGTGGCATAGAAGTTGGCTTTATTTTTGTTTATTTTGTTTTGCGAACACGATTGTGCGTATGTAAAATTAATTATCATTACTATAGGTGAAGGAAAACATCATGAGGAATCCTATACAGCTAAGAGTTAAAAAATATCTTTAAAAGGCGTTTAAAGCCTACCAATTCGCACTAGGACAGTGCGTTGAATTACGGTCTACAATACCCTCATTCTAAAAGAAAACTCATACTCAGCAATGTGACAATAATGTATTGACGACATATGGGCTTTGTCAGGCGCAACGACTGCGTATAATTCTTGCCGTGAAGACATTTTGCGTCTTACACAGAATTATGTATCTATAAAAGATGGATCTAAATCTAGTATTGTGCAATGATCATACTGCCGGCCAGCGGAGCAGTGTCCAAGTTGGATCTCAAGCTGGATGGATCATTTATATATTATTGCCTGAAGTACCCATAATACAAGGAATCCTAGTGAGAACATAGGATAACTTGCATATTTTTTCATTTGGAATTAAATTTCAGTGAAAATAGGAATTTTTACAAGTATCAAGCTTCCTTATAATTTCATAAGATTTAATTGCGAATAGACATAATACATATCATTTATATTCCGTGTGAAACAACACAAAAGACATTAGTCATGACTACTTTCAATTGTACAAAATAAATTTTAAATCAATTTTACAGATTAAATACCTACGCAATGTCATGTGCATATGTAATATCAGCGAAAAAAAGGCCAAAAGGGTCTATCTCCGTACATGTTTACGTTTATGCTGCAGTAACATCAGTTTCGTATGCCGCAGGGTTTAAAAATACGTAAATTTGAAGTACATATAAATTGATATAAGCAAAAAGATTTAGGTATCGCACGAGTTAGTGGACGACGTAGGCGACGTGACGTCAAGAGCGTGTATATAGATAGGTGCGCGTGAGATTAGTAAAGAGTCGGTATTGAGTCGCGGTCGGCATCCCTTAGAATCAGAACACTATAGTTCAAGTGGGTGCTTTGTGAGGGCCAACAGGCAAGGGGGCTAGCCGGTCCTGAAGCAGGTAGGACTATTTTAGTTTCTAACGCAGTGATTATTATTAAAATATTTTCTTTTTCCAGTATTACAATACACAAGTATAGGAGAATTTTTATATTAGTTTATAAGAATTATTTTTAAATTAAAAAATTGAATACATGTTAATAGACTAGTTCTGGTTTGTAATTTTTCTCAAAATAGATGATAATTACACATTAAACCAAATTTTATTTCGTATTCTTAAATTAAAAAAAAAAAAAATAACTTTATTTTTACTAGGTCAATCAATCACTTACACAATAATCAATCCTTCAATTCAGTCAATTTATCAAAAGTGATCTTCCGTTAATCGACTACAACTTTATTTTAGTTACGTTAAACATAATGCCAATTAAATAAAAAATGAAATATAAGGATAGAAATGATAAAGAATTCACAGAAAAGAACGTGTAGACAAAAATGCATAATTGATTATTTTCTGCTTAGATAGATAATAAAACGTGTTTACTTGACCACGTACAATAAATGGTGTCGTAATACTCGTAAAATCATTCTTATTTGTTTATTATTATTCTAGCAAACACATGTGCATTTTAAGGAAATTTGTACTTTATTATTACCAATTCTATACAAAAGTGTTTATAAATTTTACTAATTTAATACTTCTGTCCAACCGGTGCTGAGAAAATACTTTTTCTGACTTTACAATCTCATATTTAAGTATTAATTTTAATAATTATGTATAATAAACCATAAAATTATTTATGGTATCCTTCATTTCTTACTTTTTTATATAAAAACGTTGCTCTTTTTTCGTAGATATATTATCGCAACATAATAATACAGCCTTACGTAAAAATCTACTTAGAATTGTCTTAGAATCTTAGAATTGTCAAATTATAAATATTAAAATTACAGACTTAATTATAAAAACTATGTTTGAACTACTAATTCGATCACATAAACGGCCTCATTGATGAGGGAATCGATATAAAATTAAGCATGATATTTAGAAAAATACTTACCGAAACGCGTTTTTGGGATAAAATACTGGGCAAATACGAATTTTGTAAAAATGGCAACAATTATAGAAAAATAACAAGAAAAGCATACATTATACATTCATTTGTTTTTGTAACGTTTTATTTAAAATAGTTCTTTTTTCGAATACTTGTATTTAATTTTGTACCAGTGTCAAATTTTGAAGGATATAGAATATGAAGAATATGTAATAAGTATTAAACATTATATCAAAAATTAAAATTAAAATGATTCTTATAATTTATAAATTTCGTAGCCTGTAGTAGTAGTATTGTATAATAGATAGCCAAAAAATATATAATGGTCATAACAATCTAATATCAAAGTAAGCCCATAAAGTCTTTGCGATTTAAATTGTAGGAAAACCCATGTAAAACATATTATAATTGTCCAATTATATCTGCAACTAAACTATCATTTACAATAAAAATAAATATAACAATTAAATGAACAAAAACTAAAAATAATGTAAAACGAAACTGCAGAATATTCTAGAACATATTATATATTGTGGCCGTTAATTAAATAATTTTTATAATTATTCAGAGGATTACATTTATTTAATCTCGCATAATGATAAATAGCGGTAACTTCTCCATATATTAAAGTTTACATGGATCAAATTTTAATTAATCATAATTGTGTGTAAGATCTGTTTAGATTAAAACGATTAACAATTATTCCTCCAAACATCTAAACAAGATCTTACAAAAAACTACTTTATAATAATGTAAATCTTTTATTTCGATAGATACTTATAAAATTGGACTAGTTTTTACTTAAAATTACAAAATAATATATATATGCTTTGGATTTTTTCTTTCAGTTATTTTAATACATAGTAAAAGTTAAGTATTTGAATACTTTGACTAATTATTTATTAAGAAACAAAATTTCATAAAAATTATTAAGTACAGATAAAAAATACCATAAGCTAATAAGTATTTCACTATTTTTTTATGAAAGAAAAAAAAATAAAGCTATATATTACGAATATAAATATGTTCGTAAGTCCATTTCTTTGGTATGGTCTACAGCTCAAATAGCTGGACGGTTAATGAGATATAAGCCATCATTTAAATCGTCTCTATTGTGGAAGGACACTCGCACAGTAGAGACGAATGTTACGTATGACAACGCTACGACGTACGCTTTATAATTTTCTTTTATTTGCAGGTGGAAAGTTTTCAAAATGAGTTACGCTACCACTGAAAATGTGGTCGCCCAGTCCAGCACTTGGGCGGCTACGAGCCTCTTCTACGTACTCCTTGTACCCGCAATTCTTCTTTGGTACACATACTGGAGAATGTCTAGAAGACACTTGTATGAATTGGCTGATAAAATCCCTGGACCAAAGGGATTACCGATAGTTGGAAACGCCCTTGAATTCACCGGAGGTTCAGCTCGTAAGTATTTGTGAAAAAAATGCACTATACATACATTATTTTTATACTAATGTTGATAAAAATATTATAAGAAAGACTTAAAGATAATAGACTACAATATTTAAAACTACTTCTCATTAAGACACTTAAAATAAATTGATAGTAAGATTTAATGTTAACGAAGTAAGTTTTTAAATACTTATTTAAGTTAGTTAACATATTTAAGTATTTTTTCATATTTTGTTTAAATTATTCGTGATCTTAGTAAGTATACGACTGTAATGGTTTCTGTTTAAATATGTACTTAAGCCGCAAAACCATCAATTAATATGTTCATTAAAAACTAATATTAGGACACTAAAATCAATCTACTTGTAAGTATTAAGTACGTCTTAAATGTTCTGGTCCCGGCTCTTCTTATCAAATTTATATGATTTTCTCGACGAACTACACATTTTAATTTTAAACTGAAAATATATATAATAATTGTCATATTATTATTTATTATTGTATGAATGAGAATACGCAATTAATTTATAGTGTAAACAAAAAATATTTACAAAATATGTTATCTGGGCTATCCGAAAGCTCACTTCCACGTCAGTTTAGTTTATTACAGTAATACCCTTTTATATGATTTTTACGTATTCATTATTATTTTTTCATTTTAAATGTCCAGCACAAGCTTATACATTCAAATAGACGAAAATCAACCCCCGTGTCGTTATATAATGGTTAATCCATATTACGTCACGCCTGTAGTAACAATTCCAAGTTTAGTTATAAGACATAATAGGTAAAAAGACGTCAAAAATAATAAACGCAGGTATATGCATTTATCTGAAACGGCATGATCAATGTTTGTAAAAATGTACGGACCCTAAAAGTCATGGTCACACACAGTTATATAAATATTAACAGAGAAAGACAATACTTAAAACAGTATTATTATAGGTATATCCAATTGAGTTAGGCTCTTTTATTTTGAATCTACTTTATTGGGTTCACAACAATCACAAAATATACATGGAAAATTTACATTTTCGAATAATGTCACGAAGGTTATTTTAATGACTTGAGGTAAAGTTTTTAAAACAATAACTAGGTTAATTATTGAAATCAAAGTCAGACAGAGTAAAAAAGAACGGTCTACCCGGTACTTGATGCATTTGATTAGGCATTTCTACTTACTTTTGTCTTCATGAGACGATATTTTAATATGCATAATGATGGCATTATCGTGAAAAAAAAATCATAGCATATATTTTTTTTGCTGTAGAAATCTTCAAGAAGATCATTAGCAAGAGTAAGGAGTTTGACAATGAGAGTGTTGTGAAGATGTGGATTGGACCTAGGCTGATTGTCTTCCTGTACGATCCTCGTGATGTGGAGCTAATCCTCAGCAGCCACGTCCATATCGACAAAGCTGACGACTACAGATTCTTCAAGCCTTGGCTTGGAGACGGTCTGCTTATCAGTACAGGTATACCAATAAAATCTAGTCTCATTAAATATATTAACACGGCTATTAAAACCTTAATGTATTGCTAATAGACATATTGAAATTAAAGTTTGTAATTGTGGTAATATAGCTTGATACGATTAGACGATTTGTTTTTTGATTTATCTTTGTATCTAAATATCCAATGATGTGTCTTTTGCAACGTATTTTTTCTTTATGTAGGACAAAAATGGAGATCACACCGTAAATTGATCGCGCCCACCTTCCACTTGAACGTTCTCAAGAGCTTCATTGATTTATTCAACGCTAATTCAAGGGATGTTGTCAACAAACTTAAGAAGGAAAGTGGTGTATTCGATTGCCATGACTACATGAGCGAGTGTACGGTGGAAATTCTTCTTGGTACGTATATAGATTATGTTGTTCTTATCTTCATTGGAAAATTCAGAGATTGACGCTAGAGCCTAAGACACAAAATAAATATATATTAACAGTTGAGTGTAGAACACTCAACTGTTAATAGATATTTTTAATCGCTCGAAAAACAAAATATCCAATCTGCAGCGGCTTAAGCAGTGCTCAATAGCTTAAGCGAAAGTAACGTTAAGCAACCACTGCTTAAGCGATGATCGCCATTGAGCTCAGCCGGAACCGATAAGAGATTTTACAAGATTGTATAATTATTTTTTTCTTAAACACCTTATTTTGCGATTTGAAACATACACTCTTTCTACACTCATAGCCCCGCATTAGGATTTTCTCCTGTGTCGCGGGTGCCATGGACACACAAAGACGAAAACACAAACACCCAGACCCAGAAAAGAAATGTAAATTCATCATTTAGATGTCTGTCTGGCCGAGAATCGAACCCGGAACCCACTGCGCGTCAGACCGCTATGGTGACTCCGCTCTGCCACGCGAGTCGTCTTTTGAAAGCCTTTTAGGTTGGCCCTTTAAAAAAAATCCTGAGTCTGTCACTAACTGTCTTATAATAAGACACAGGTGACACGGCATAGAAGCCGCATTGGTATGACTAGTAAAACTTATCTAAGGTCGTGAATGTTTTAGCTACACACTTCAATTAATTTAAGTAGAACGTAAAATGTTACTAAATTCATAACAATTAATGTGTTTCCTAAGTTATATCGGACGTCATCGTGTATCAATATTCTCCCACTGTATGTAGGTATATTTTTATTGCATTTCATTCTGAAGGCATGATAATGATAAATAATTCAACCTTCCAACTTACAAAATTTGCAAGGTAATTGTACGTTTTAACATTTTGGTAATGTATAATTAATCAAGATATAAAAAACACGAATGATATACGAATTAATACCTAATAACAATAAATTATATAAATACATGATTCCTTAGGTACAAGAACTCCAAAAATTTGAAATAAGGAACATACACTATATACCTACTTATTTTCACGAAGTACAAGAATCGTCTACTAAATTGGCTCTTGGTTATAAATGTTGTTTTCTAACACAATATGTTTGAAAATAAATTTATTAGGACAGGTTCTCGAAATTACCTATTATCATACAAAACTAGCTATATTTAATTTAAATTCACCTTTTAACCATAAGCAAATATAGGAACTTCTATGATGAAAATAGGAACAAATGGACACTGAAATATACGCTGAATTATACAAATATCTAATAATAAACAATCTTTGAACTATAAACCTTGTACAACAAGGCTGCAGGGGTGATACTAATAATACATCTTTTACAATAGTATTCTACTCTCGTTCTTAACGAAGTCACCAATAACGCGCTGAATGCTAAAGAGGAACCATGTGGTAGCCTAGTAACCTTAGAATAAAATTGATTAGCATCCATTCATAATGTTTAAATATAGGTAACATTCATTCCATTTTTATATTTGTTTACATCCAAAAATATAAACAAAAATTATACACACCTGATCTAATGTACTTCCTAATAAAATATTCCGTTCACAAAAAATGTGTCATTAGCTTCAATGTTATGCATAATGCGCTGTGATGTATTTAGTTACGGATTTAGATTTTTTTAATAGGAAAAAAATCCTTGTTAAATTTAAACACTTGAAATAATTGTTGTAAATTATGAATGTGAAAATCATATAAAAAAGTAATAATTGCATATTCTTTTAGAATTAAGCAAAAAGTTATTGCTCTATATAATAAATAAAGTAAAACGAAATATTTTATTTCTCATATTACGTTTTATATTATTAGACGAAGATTAGTATTGTTATATGGTGGGACGAAAGATATATCAAGGAACCACCGCGTGAAAATAATTAGAACAAAAAGTGATTAGACCGTCGTATCACGTAGTCGCAGTGATGACAACACACGGGCCGTCGGCCCTCGCCGGAACAGTGTTCTTGAGACCGTCGAGAACACGGCAATCCGTTTGCGAAATACTCATCGATAACTTCTATATAATAAACGTCTATAATATTTGCAACAACAGTTAAAGTGACGGAAAATCAGAAAAAAAAAGTTGTTTATATGTTAATAAGTTGAAAAACGTTTGCTTGTTGTATCGAACGCTTGATTGTGCTCTATTCTTACTTGGTCAGTGACAAGCCATTTTCTTGGCAAAAATTGCTTTTCTTGCATATAAATTGCACTTTTAGAGTAGTAAGAGCTCACATATATCGAAAGAAACACTCAGTTCAATACAACATCTGATTATTTAAATCTGCAGTAATTTACCCTGGCAGACATATGCTGTGGCAGTGCGAAATATATTTCTATACAATATTATTTAACGGACAAGACCCGTGACTTCGCGATCGTGTTACTATAGATATATGTAAATACGTTATTATATTATACACTGGAAAATTTTAGATACTTTGTCTTCGGCCGTGTCCGACAAGTTCAGTGTCTGTAGATATATATACGGCCTTAATACCTTAAACGTATAACAAATGATTACTGACGTATATAGAGTCGACGAGTTAATTTCCAAAGGAAATAGAAAATACATTTAAATCAACAGCAACTATTTAAAATACATAATGTATGAAATAACGCGCATCAATTAAACTATTCTAATTAAAAGCAAATAGATTATTCAATTAATTAAGTTAACCTTGCATATTTTACAATGCTATAGCTAAATTGCTTTGTCATTACATGGTGACCGTATGCAAAATAGTCGTGAATTATATATCAAATGAAAAGGATGAAGGAAACGAAACAATTATCTACATATATCAACATATATCTACATAGAATAATTCCTTTGAAAATACTAGAAAAGGAAAATCGCGTAAACCGGCAGCAATTTGAGTTATGTTGAGCTTGTTGAAATAAATGGAGCTCTAAATTACAAGTCGCGTAACATCCGTAATGTTTATGGCTGTAATTACGTTGTTTATGCTGACCAGCTTCTGGTAACCTTAGCATTCAACCTGGTATTGAAACGGCGGTGTATGATGACATTACTTAATGTGATTCATGGTAGTACAAGGAAAAGTGTACACAATACAACACTACTAGTGGCAAGTTTGGCGACCCCCCACATTTACACGTAATGCTAATGGCCGATATTCACCATCAACGAGCCGTTGTCACTCGCAAGACTATTACGAATAATATTGCGCAAACAAATTCAATCAGATTGAGGTCAATAGGTCTATTTCTTTTCGGCAAGAAAACAAACCTTCTACGTACTGCGTTCAATTGTCTGCATTACTTATTCATTTGTTAAGTTGTATTTTACACGACTACGGCGAAGCAAAAAGGAAGATTATGATTTTAACCTGTATATGTATGTTTATCTGTCACCTCGTGATTTCTGAACTACTTATCATCTATATCTATCTATACTAATATATAAAACCAAATGGTGTGTATCTGTTTGTTACTCAATAACGCAAGTACCACTGGTCCGATTTATAAGACTTTTTTCATGGATGTAGCTTATTTACATGGTCATCTTATAGGCTAATTTTGATTTTAATTTTTTGCACCATTTTAAGATGCCAACTTTTGTATGTCCCGTAACTAGACACGAGTACTTGAGCTAATAATTTTATAAATGAGATAGCATTGAAAGCGTCTTGATTGTCTGCCGATCATAGACTATTTGATTTCATATTAAATTAAATATGGCGCCCTTTAGAACTCATGACTTTACCCTAAGGTCACCCAGGTCACCTCCACTTTATCCGAAAAGTTTATTATGACAATATAAGATGATATATGATCATAAAAAGATGATATACAATCACAGTTATCCTTTGAACGTCACTTTAAGAATATATATATATATATTGTTTGACGCTTTTAGTGTGTTGTTTTTACATAGTCGTGTTTTAGATTTTAAACTTTTTTGCCAATAAACATTTTTAATATAGTGACCTAACCACCGCCGCGTAAAAACCTTGTCGATTTCCAATAAGGCGATGAATTTAGATATATTGTATAATTTATTTATCGATGCTAAGACAATGTTATTGTGGGGTCGTATACGTGAAAGTCGTTAAATTATAATTTATTTACAGAGACCGCAATGGGTGTGAGCAAGAGCACTCAAGATCAAAGCGGATTTGAATACGCCATGGCAGTAATGAAGATGTGCGATATTCTGCACTTGAGACATACCAAAATATGGCTGAGACCAGACTTATTATTCAACTTTACCCAATACGCTAAAGTACAAAACAAACTTCTCGATATTATCCACGGTTTGACTACAAAGGTTAGTTTGGTGAAATAAATTCCAAAGTTAACGTTACAATCTAATTATTATAGTTTTCAAGAATATTTTATATTTGTATTATTTTACAGGTTATCAAACGGAAGAAGCAAGAATTTGTATCTGGTAAGAAGCCTTCAATCGTGAATGAAACCATCGAAACCGTTCCTACCGGCGTGAAAACTACCTCAGTGGAAGGTCTTTCTTTTGGCCAGTCAGCTGGACTTAAAGATGATTTGGATGTTGACGACGATGTCGGCCAAAAGAAGCGTCTTGCGTTCCTTGACCTTCTCCTAGAGAGCTCACAAAGCGGCGTAGTCATCTCCGATGAGGAAATTAAAGAACAAGTCGACACAATTATGTTTGAGGTGAGGCCAGAATGAGATCAACAAAAGGAAAAACGTGTTAAAACTAACTATTTATATATTACTGTAGGTTCCACGCATTTTTAACATCTATTTACATTTTAGGGTCACGACACAACCGCCGCTGGAAGTAGTTTCTTCCTCTCAATGATGGGAATTCACCAAGATATCCAAGACAAAGTTATGGAGGAACTTGATCAAATATTTGGAGATTCGGACCGACCTGCCACTTTTCAAGATACTTTAGAAATGAAGTATCTTGAGAGGTGTATGATGGAAACTCTGAGAATGTTCCCGCCTGTACCTATCATTGCTCGTCACATCAAGCAAGATATTACTCTTCGTAAGTTCATGTGATAACACAAGATGTATTTACTATAAACAATGAATCTAATTCAATTGTCTGACGATTTTAATATAATACTGTGTTTTATTTTAGCTTCCAACGGCAGGAAAGTGCCTAGTGGCGCAACGGTTGTGGTCGCCACTTACAAACTCCACCGTCGTGAGGACGTATACCCCAACCCCGAGAAATTCGACCCAGATAACTTCCTCCCTGAACGCTCTGCTAATCGTCATTATTACGCTTTCGTACCTTTCTCTGCTGGCCCCAGAAGTTGTGTTGGTAAGTTCTCGTATACAATATAATCATAATCAATATTTGTTTTCTTGTAGGACATTTTTATTACAACAGCTAACGTTTATTATTAACGGAAATTAATAGTAGCGACCTATAGAAAAACAATTAAAACTACAATAAAATTGGTACAAATCTTTTGATTTAATAATGAAACATAAGATAAAAAATGGAACATAATGTTTTGTGAAAAAGAATTATATCAAACTATATATCATAGCACTACATAATTCAAGTCGTGGCACGTCCAAAGCTGTCCTTCTGAATGGCATATCACTTAAATATCCCATTGCTCAAAAGAAAGTCGTATCACAAAAAATAATTCACAAATTGAGTTTTCTATTTTGTTCTATTTAAATAACAATAGTTTATCGATAAAGAGGCAAACCGTCCATTACACTTGATTAGATCATCGAACCGTAAATAAATAATGGTTCTATTGTTACAGGTCGTAAGTACGCCATGTTGAAGCTCAAGATTATCCTGTCTACGATCTTAAGGAATTTCCGTGTTCACTCCGACCTCAAGGAATCAGATTTCAATCTCCAGGCCGACATTATCCTGAAGCGCGCCGAAGGATTCAAGGTTCGCCTGGAACCCCGCAAACGGATGACAAGGGCGATGTAATGACAATACGTCGAGAACTATTTTTTACTAGTAACTTCCTCTGTAATAAATGTGCACATTATTACAGTTATATAGTGCTATTAGCTTTGTGATACCAGTACTGACTAAATTATTTTAATTTTACTGTTAAGAACGTTGATTTCTTAGGTGGTAGATATCAATATCATGGGACAAATGAAGAAACGGTGCAAGAAACGCAATATTGCTCAAAGTGTTTATAAATAGGTGTTGAAGTGTTTTCATGTAAATAAATACGCGTTTGTATTATTCGTTTGTAAATGGATCAATAAATGAACATTTAAATATGTGTTATATGAACATTTTCACCTTTTCAAGACCTACCTATTCAGATCTTGTTTTAAAACTGCTTCGAAGTTGTCTAATGTCTTCAATTCTATCAGTTCGACCAAACAAAGTAGTGCCTTCAGATTGCTCTGCTATCATAGACGTAGATTTGAGCTCCAATTTAAGTCTATAAGGTCACAAGTTAATGTTTAATAAATTTCAGTACACTGACATAGTATATTATATTACACAATATGTATAACATTAATAAAAATGGAATGTCAGAAGACAATTTAAAATAATTTATTCATATTTGCTCGATAACAAGGTTTAAGTACGTATTTTGATATCTCTTAAGTCCGTCTATCTATCATTCTATGTAGCCTAATGCTGGAAAGGATTTAACCTACTTTAATGTGAATTTAACGCTATCATAGTCGAGTTTAAAGAGAAAGAAGGTAGAATAAAGAACGTATTCTACCTTCTTCTTATAGAGACATATTAAAAGTAAAAGTATTTATTAGGCCATATAAAGTATTATTTAGTTATAACAAAGTTAATGAAAGAACAAAACACACCGTAAAATATCGAGTGGTGTCCTATTATGGACAGGACACAAGCAAGGCAGGAACTGGTGATGATTTCGCTTGACCCACCAACCGGCATGTGATAACTTCCACTCAATCGTCCTTATTTGAGCGATAGAACAAGTCGCTGCTTCTCTTATCAAGTTGAAGTAAGAAACCATAAGCTCTTGACCTATGACGATTAAAAATATTCAAATATACCTACACGTAAAAACGACAGAATTTTTCAATTACATTTTATTAATCATCACAGATTCTATTAAAGCTAAAATCATTTAGATATTAATTTTATGACGTCGATAACTACGACACTGAGAAAGTATTTTTTAAATTTTACACCCCTAAGGGCGTTAAATATGTGTTGAATGTTCAATTAAATATAGTCCGCGCGTACGAAGTCGCAGGATACAACTAGAATTCAATAATTCCATCGCATACTGTATTTTATGAATTCACATACCGCCAATAAATGATTTACTATCTACATATAATAAAGTAGTATAACTGGTTTTAATTTTAATTGCCATGTATATTACTCAACAAATACAAATAAAGGCCGAACAAACAACATTGATATTCAAATAGCGATATATTCCATAGAAGTAATTTGCCTTTTATAGAATTATGCGATAAAAAATTATCTGCATATATAATTTTCGTTAAATGCTAGGCTTCAAGATTAAATATTTAATTTCAAACAGTACCTAAATTTAAAAGAACCCTGACTTTGACTTAACCCTGACTAATTTGCTTGAAATAACAAAAAATATGCATATGTTTGTCAAGATTTTTTCTTTAATATTTTAAAGTACGCAACCGTATGCGGCCAGGACCGCCTGTTACCATCTGTAATAAATACCGGAAAAGTCTCCTACATGAGAACGTCCGCAGATCCATAGTTACCACTAAGGACTAACTGGGATCGTCTCGTTTAAGTGTGTTACCCTAATCACAGCAGACCGGAAAACCGCAGTGCTTAATACTACTTTTATTAGGCAAAAATTGGTGCCTCCGAAAACGAATTACAAAGGACTCTACATTATTTTGTACCTACTACATTTGTGTCATAAATAAATTAAAAGTCTCTCTTTCTGCGTTTTCAAACAGGTTCTGTTTATTATGCCTATTATTATGTCTTTTTCTATAATGTACTTCGCATTATAGAAAATACATAATAATCATTTCAAGAATTCATAGTTGTCTGTACAAGAACCGTGTATTTATTGTATCCCAATTTATATACAAAAGTTTAATGTATGTTAAGAGAAAATATTAATAAATTTACTAAACGATGTGACACACGATATTAATACTAGTAATAAACACAATCTCTCTGTGTATTTTACTCGTCTTAACAAAATGAATAATTCTTTTATGGGTTCGCCTATGAAAATCAAAAATTGCCGTAAAAAATTGCCGTAAAAAAATTGAGTATAGTGCCGGATCTTCTCAGTTGAGGTCATCTTTCCATTCGGTGGTAGTATGAGAAAAAATATTATAAATGACAATTTGTAAGTGCCCCGTAGGCCTATACAAAAAAAATAAAGAAATTTCACGTCATTTCATTAGATTTCTCCAAAGGCGATGATTTCGCTTGATCCAAATGCTAACATGGCCGGCCGCATGATCGGCCGCATGTCGCAAAAATTGTCGAAAACCTGTCGTGTGATTGTGTGATGTTGTGATTTTAGCTAACTGTAGGTGTTTCGATAGACCTATGAGACGATTTGATATGCGGCGAGCCGCATGTCAAAAAGCGATCTCTCGTAAATCCGCAATTAGTCGGAACTTGTATACAAATATAAAAGAAAAAAACTTTTTTAGAGTAGGTACGTTGTCCCATTAACGACCCTCTTAGCTTGTCTACTAAAATGTATATAACATAGTAAAAACAAATAAACTACAGGAATACACGTGGAGTGTTACTTTAGTTTGAAAAAGAATGCATTTAGTATCTATAGCACTGCTTCCACGAACGTGTTATTGCGTACTTGTCAGATTTCTCAGAATCACATTATAATTATCTACAAATCCAATCAATGTTCGCATTAAAAGAGAACGCATGATTGTTATTAACATCTTAACGCAGGCTAGCATTCCAGCCGGTTTGGGGCCTTGCAGATAAGGGTCAGTAAATATTAATCCGAAATTAAAGAAAGCACTAAAAGATATACGTTTCATTTTCATGGTATAGGTAGCTAATTTCAAACTTAATAAATTAATACTTGGTAAGTATATATCGATAAATAATTTTACTAACAAGAGCATCAAAACGTAAACACAAAGAGCAAATATTGCCGATTTTACCGACTGCGACAGAAAATAATATAGAAATTTTACTACTTTTCGAGCGTGCAGTTCAGCTGATGGAAAGTCACTTCTACCATCCACGTACATCACTAAGCAAACCCAGAGAGAATAAACTCCTAATTTATCCTTAAAGGCTTAGTTGGAATGCCTCGGATAAGTATGTCTCCCTTACCACATCCTACAAGTGTCTAGTCACAGTAGCGTTTAACATTGTTGTTATTAAACACAAACATTTTTGTTACATTCTCAAAGTGTAAATACGGTTTGATACGTTCTGCTTATAAGCGACTTCTTCAATTGTAATATGAGGTGTCGTTGGATTCGTCGCGGTAAGAGAAGTAACACTGGTTACAACGTTTCGAAAATTCACAATGCATCTTCAATTTCTTTTTACAACGCGCCTAAACTAATATACATATAGTCGGGTTTCTTATTTTAATAACCTTTTTTATTTTTAATGGATCTAATAAATCTCTCTCATACCAGCGGATATTGCCATCATAAGTCTGGATTGTTCCGCTTCTTCTTCAAATATTTCTGTAGTTTTTGGCTTGTATATGATATCAAGATCTGAGTCTTTCTCCTTTCCTATTGTCAGCTTAGACTCACTGGGCTGTAAGTTAATTGAAAATAAACATATCAGTCTCTTGCTTATAGTCTAGCTATTGCCTGCCGCTTTGTGCACTCAGATTATATTACAAATATTTAATACAAACCTAAATCGCAATAAACCCAATATTTCGTAAAACACATACTTAATTCTTCATCGTAATATTTGTAATTAAAAGCTTTTTTATAGTATAGAACTAGCAAACGAGCACGCAGCCCACCTGATGGTAAGTGACCACTGCCGCCCATGGACATCTTTAATCAACCCTAGGTAAGATCAAAGCCTCACCCAAGGTTAG
>DWLI01000804.1:0-18472 GCA_018249915.1 Cecropterus dorantes dorantes | reverse complement strand
GGTCGGTAAAAAAGATTTGTCTACCTCGATGCTTTCAGAAGGCGAGGGTGGCGAGGAGGTGGACGAAAGCAAGTGGCAGGACCGCATCGCGTTCCGTTTCGACCAGATCATATCGTTCGCGTCGACGGCGATCGAGGACAAGCGGCGGCGGTCGGACGAGGCGTGCAACACGTCGCCGGACTCCGGCATCGGGCACGGGGAGGCGCGGCCCGCGGGCCCGGCCCTACGCGCGGCCCGCACGCCGCACCCCGCTATGCAGCCGCACCCGCAGCACTCGGCGCATCCGTCGCTGCCTTCGCCAGGTACTATTACGTTACGCAACCTATGAATATAATTAAACTATACTTACGGCGATAATTGATAGAGTAACTAAAGTGCATTGCAATGAAAGTTTATAGTAATTACCCTTATATTACCCAAAGTTATACAAAAAGAACGGGTTGAACATTGTCTACAGTGATTGCTGACGCACTTATTCACCTTACGGAAGCCACAGTACGGTTTCATTTTTGTCGCAACGCCTAAATATAGGCAGGCGTCATACTAATTATTTAATCATAATTAATTATTGGTTCAACCGATGATCCAGTTCAGATGTCCACTGACTATAAAAAGCACATTTAAACAAATAAGATAATGTAAAGGAAATTAATAAATGATCCCCAACTAATTGTTAAATTACTTCTTATAATTTTATATCATAAATAACATCATGGAACAAGTAACAATGTTGTGTAGGCTTATGAATTTCTAGAATACAAATGGTAGAAATTCATAAATATTTATTTAGAATATATATTTTTACCTACTATCATTAGATACTACCACTGACACAATTTTAAATCGCATAACTATAATACAATAGTGTATCCTGCTTCATACGCCCATACGATTGAACGAAAACGTGTATTTTGAGATATAAGGTGTAAGAAAAGCTCAAACCAATAATAAGATTGTTTGTCAGCGAGCGGCGGCAGCGGCGGCGGAGGCGCGGGCGGCGCGGAGGCGCGCTCGCCGTCGCCGCTGGCGGCGCACCACTTCAAGAAGCGGTTCTTCCGGCGCGAGCGCTGGGGCGCGTGGAACGGCGCGCCGCCGCCCGTGGAGTGGGAGCGGCCGGCGATGTGACGGCCGCGCATGTAGCGCTGCGCCGAGTGCGGGTTCGCGCACGCCTAGCGCCGCCTCTAGCGTAATTTTGTATCGGAGCACCGCCTGCGGACGCTCCGCTGTAAATATCGCGCCCGCGGCGCCCCTGTCGGACGTCGGTCGACTCTTTTATTTGTTATTTTTTATTTTATTTCGAATATATAATGTAATTATGTATATTGATGAGTTTATTTTACGTTTTAAGATTTGTAATTATTTAATGGTTAGTTTTTATCTCGCCGTTCTGTCGGGACGCTCCGAAGGTCGACGCCGTGACGGATTGTATTCATGTGTTCATTTAGGTCTTAGAGTCCGGACTACATGATTCGGTAGCCGTGCAGCGGTTCGTTCTTACACAGGTCGTTCGATGAATGTTTGTTGTTTTATGTGTTTCGTTTTTGATGTTACGGAGAGCTCAGCCTGAATAATGTCAATCATTTCTTTGGGAAATCTTAAAATGTGGCGTGCATGTAATGAAATTGTAAATACTACAGATAAAATAATTATGTATTTATAGCTATGAAAGGTCAATTTAGCGTATTCGATGACTGATTGAGCAGTCGTATAGGTTTAAAAAGGGAACTCTAAAAAAGGAGAGTTTAGAGTTCCCACAATAGCTGTTCTTGATTTCAAACATTTAGTGATTATATAGAAGCGGAAGAATCTAGTAAACTACGATTAGAATATAAGAGCGGTCAAATTCGTACAGTAATATTTTTAATGACACGATAATAGTTATAAGCTTACTTCTACGGACGAAAATCACGCAGAAATAGTAATATAATAATATAATAAATCCATTTTTAACGATGTGATATTACAGCTAAATAAATACACTATTTTCGTACAATTCAAATAAGCACCTTTCGGGCTCGTATAGTTTTATATTAAGCGTCAATAAAACTATTATCGCAGACATTGGAAATTTAAACGTGCCTTTGTCGCGCTTCCAAGAGTTATTGAATGATATAAAATTGTGTTCAAGCGTTCCATTACTTAGCTTTAAATCAAATCAATGAACAGTTTAATTGAAATACAGCAAATGCCGCAGTGTCTTAAAATGTTGTGATGTTATTAAATACGTCTGAACTATACGAGTCTGAACGGCGTATTTTTATTGTTATCATACTTCAAAGTTGAAATTAAATAAAGATTGTACAGTACTATTAAAAGGGGCGAACAAAATATACAATTTTTGATACGGCAAGGTGTTAAGACTTTTGTCTTAGTGATTTTTCCGAAAGAGCATGTAATTTTAATTAAAAATGGTGCCAAACTTTCAGCACTCTAGGTATTATGGTTATTCAGTTATAGCCTGCGTTGGCTAAGTGCTGAAGTTAACAAAGTGAATTGCATACTTTTGTACTAAAGTATGCAATGCAATAATATTAAGCAATATCTGTCAGTCGGCTTGCATGTGTGCATCAGAGCTTGCCAGATATCGGTAAATGTGTTCAACTTGTTTATATTATTTAAATCTTATACACATTCATATACTCAATCTTTTTGTACTGTGCTGAATGGATGAAATATTGAATATGTCTGTTAAATTATTTAAAGAAACTTGAAACCACTGCTCTGGCAAACTTTTATGCATTTTAAATATTTTGTTTTAATTTGCTTGTTTTCTTTTACCAGTATACTAAACATTCAGCCCCTATAACCCCTATGGAGACCCATTTTGCAGTATATATACATCGTGAATATAATTAAAATTAAATATTCTGTCCCAATGTTCATATTGGTTGTGTCAATGCTTATATTTTGTTAGGTAACTTGCAAGCCACCACACAGAAATTGATAATGTTACAGGGTTATTATCTTAACAATTTTCAATTTAATCGGCGCATCGATATTATGTAAAAAGTAACGAACACTTTTGTGTAAGGAACAACTGATTTTTATGATTAAAAATTTGCAGTAATCTTAGTTAATACATTCGCTCACGAAGATTATCCGCCTTTTAGGAATAAGGCTTACCTTATTATAAGGAAATCTTTGTAGAATGGGTTTCGTAGATAGATTCCGTTTTTTATATTTTTATAATATATTGAAAAGTACTTTAAATATTGATTATTTGGGTTGTCAAGTTATAAATTGTGTAAATGAATATTTATTTCGGAGCAGACTAGGGGCTGTCCGTAGTCTTAATTTGTATTCTAATATCGTGAACTTTTGATAGTATTTTTAATTATGTCTCCAATATATTTAATTTGTCTCTTATCGTTTTATAGACGGTCGCTAGATATCCCTCCCAAAACGTTTATAGAAGAGAAACTCAGTAATTACGCGTGTCGTAATAGATTATTATATATGAAGTAGAACTTTTTACTTCAAATTTTTAGGGTATGGGCATTTTTATGTAATTTGATAGATCATTTTGGTTGATTAGTGGCGTATATATAGTCATCATTTATTTTCGTCTTTTTGATGTTACAAAGATAATAAATTAGAAATGTCCATATCCATTTGGTGCACTATTATAATGTAGATAAGAATTGACGTGAAATATAAGTATGGTGTAAAATAATGTAAAAATGTTTATACAAGAGCAATGGTAATCATTTGAGACCGATAAAATTGTTGCGTTCAGTGAATGGGATTAAAGAGATAAAATGTTTATAATACATGGGCGACATGAAAAAGAGGCATTCAATTTAGTAAAAGAAAATTTATATAGATTATTTAATTGTTGATTTCGTATCAGTACATTGGCAGCAATAGCAAAGCGTATTGTCTTGGACAATCCTGCCCTGTTCTACCCAATCAGATATACCTGAAATTTCCTGGGGTAATACCAGGTGCTTGATTTAACGGATATAATTAGTAAATAAAAAATACTTGTCTTTTTGAAGTAACTAAAATCATTGAGAAAATCTTATATTAAGTTTTAGAATTGTTCCTTGTTCATTTTTAACAATGGCCTTAATTATAATGTCGTTTTATGTATTTTAAACATTGGAGTGCACTGGTTTGATTGTGCCTGAAAAAACTCACCAATGCCGCTCCAAACCTCAAAATTATGTGTTAGTGAAATAAGTAAGCTTAAAATCGTTTGAAGTACTGTAGTAAGGTAGTTTTAAATTGGCGTTTAAATGTAGCGTGAAAGATTGACTCAAAGAGTGATTACATTATTCAGTTTTGACTAACTTTTATTTTTATGGGGAAGTGAGCTAATCAGTGTGACGTTAGTGTCTAAAATAGTACAAATGAGAAGACTTATTGTCGTAAGCCTCGGACTATTCAACATTGCAAATGCTAGGTTTGAGATGTATCCCTGTGTACTAGTTTTATTTTGTACTAAAAGTTAAAAATAAATGAGTAATTATGTAATTCTTTTATTTTATTACTTTTATCCAGCCAAGGCTTTGTATATAAGGGGAAGGGGGTTGTAAGGTTCCTAAAATTACGTATATCATTACGTAACCGGATAAAATTTATAAGTAATCTTTTGAATCAAGTACAACATATTCATCTCCTAATTTTAAACAATATTATGTGGGCAGCGTTCGAGGCTAATCTCCCTACAACTTACCAAAGGAGAGAATCAAAAATCCCTATACGATATTGTTGGAAATTATTCGATATTCTTTATGCGCAAATGCAGGTTAATAAAAACTTAAGAAGTGTCATTGTGCTATTTGGAGCATATGTATGTAGAGTGATTAATCACTCAATAAAACGTATTCTAACTCTGCCCACTAACTCTGAGAGTCCCAAAACTTACATAAAACTTACACTACTTACATAAAATTTTGGTGTTTAAATACTAATACTATAAAAATATCGACTCCACCCAAGTATTACCCTTGTATATATATCTGCCCCATTAGGCCTTATGGGCAGCAACAAAACTTTATGGGCGTTTAATCATAACAGCTGGGGTTGATTATAGATGCTGAGTCAGGGGGAGGTAGCACAAGGATTCCAAATTACTAAATGGAAAGTTCTTTGGGGACCTTTACATTGACTTGCCACCCGCAAATGATTAAAGTGGCAGACTGTCCTATTATTTACATCAAGTGGCTGGTCATCTATGGTGAGCGATTTCGGTTTGCCGATAACGCTTTTAACTATGGATTACATAACTCACAAGAAGTCGAAAGTCTATCTACTCTATCGACTAGATAGACTTTCGACTATGAACTGAGGCGCCACACGACTATACATTATCATTGATTTGTTGACACCTCTGCGGGGAAAGTGTATTCGCCAGAAAACTTGGTGTAAATGAGCCTAAAGAGTTGTAAGTACTCGCTAATTAATTGATGTTAGGTTAGTCTTGTATAAGTCAATTAGACTGAAAAACAAGAAGCTAAACCTGAAAAAGTTATTGAAATACATAGACAATTGTTATTGACATTACATGACATTTAAATGGGAGAACTTGTCAATGTCAGTTTGTTTTGTCAAAAATTATGAAATATGTTAATGGTTCATTTATTTAATCATTGTACCAAAAATAGACTAACTGACCATAATAATAGCTAATAACTAAGTTTTAGAAGAAGGGAATCTCAAGTGTTCTTAAATACTAACCCCAAGTGCCATATAATACGAGAATTAATATAGTGTCGTTATTACAACAAGTGATGTATCCAATACTGTGATTATTTATGTACTATACCATTTTCATTGTTATACTTATTGATATCATTCAATATTTTTCTACCTTTTCCAAATGAAATGCAACATACGAGAGCTTGCTCTGTTGAGCGACCAGCCCTGTGTAATGGAAGGAAGGTTAAATTACAAAAAGGTATCGAATGGAAGCTATCGTAATCAAGCAGGTATGAATATAAGTACCATGTTATGAATTGCATATCTTAATCATATTTCAATTTGTTAAATATCGTATCAAACAATGACCAACACCTAATTTATTTGTTTAAAGAAGCATTACAAAATGTTTAGTCTTTACTTGGATAATATGATTATATTATATGATTACGGACCCAAATGTGCTAACATTGTATGTAATAAGTAAATAAAGCTAATGATGTCTTTTTAAAATTACTAATTCTAGATGCTTTACTTAACAAAATAACATACATATTGTTAGAAGTAATGTTTAAGATGGTCAGTATAAATTACTTTAAAATGACTCATTAAAAACTGGTGCATTTGTTATAATATTAAATATTTTGAGTGGTGTCTGTCTGTCCTGTGTCGTAAACTTAATGATTATATTGACAATTGTAAAAGGTGTTAATTTAATTATTTCTATAGACCTCACAAAGCTTCTTCTCTTTGCCTGTTTCTTAATCAGGTAATGGCCAGTTTTGATTGCTTTATGTTATTTAAATATTATTGTCCAATCAACATATTGTGATGTGGGTATTGAAAAATGGGTCTTTTTATTTATTTATTGCACGAGTTGCATGGATCAGTCTAGAAGACACTATTTTGTTGACTTAAAACCTGACTGCATGAGAAGAAGTGTAATGTTATTGAACATTAGTGATTTATTTATTTTTATTTCTTGCAGTATTCAAGGAGAGATGGTTTCGTCTTGTAAATAATTATCTATTTTATTTTAAAATCAGTGAAATGGGTAAATTTGATACAAAAAATCCTTCAGGAGTGTTTGTTATGGAAAATTCATCAATACAAATGGAGCATGGCCAAAACATATCATTCTCATTTTCTATTTCATTTATGTAAGATACTTATTTTTTTATTATTTTTATTTTATTTATTTCCTGTACTGAATCAAATCCTATAAAGGAGGCAGTCTTGAATTACACAACTCTTAGTATTATGTTATACATCTTTCAATAATGATGTGTTACTTTCCAGAGATGAACCCGAGAAGCGTCATGTATTTGCAGCACGTTCCGAAGACAATGTTGTGCAATGGGTGATGAAACTTAGAGAATGTTCTTATGAGTATCTAAGAAACAGGCTTCACACACTTCAGTCTAAAATATTTTCTATAACTGGAAAGGTACATCTGTTCTTCATTTATTGAAATAGTGCTCTACATTGTTTTTCTAAACTTCATAATTCACTGAGTAAGATGATAACTTGTTTGACAAAATTTCATCTGATACAAAAAAAAAGTAGAAAATTTGCCAAATTAATATTACATTATTTCATTAATTATCACATATTACTTTTGAAATTTTGAAAATTCATATTACATTGCAATTTTTGACATAAACGGTACTGGGCAACACATGATGTAACAAACCAATGTCAATTCATGGTTTGTTACATCATGTGTTGTCAAAATTTTGAAAGGTTAGAATAGCAACAATATTGCCGTACAAAACCAAAAGAAGAAATAAATATATAGAAAGAAATATTTAGCAGTCTCTGCATGTATCAGGGTTATTTTTCCACATAAGACTGCTTTTAATATATTACTTAAATTTATCTGTTAATATGTATCAAAATTTTAGGACCCGCTATTAATGGTGCCAAGAAATGAAGGTGCTTGTTTATGGGCTCCTGCAGTACCCTTCTCAACGACTCCAGCCTGCACAGTTAATACGAGTTCATTTAGTTGTCATTTACACACTAATGGTGCTTTCACACTTGAGAGGAGTAAATCTGATGTCCAAGCCCATAAGTACTTACATGCAAATTATACTAAAAATACTACATTTTATACTGACAAACTTGAGCAAGCTGAAACCAAAGAAGAGGTACAAAAGTTTTCATTGGAAAAGAGTAAAACATCAGCGATTTTTACATCGAGCATGAATCCCATTGATGTGTCAATCTTTGATAACCGTCCAGCTTATTCCCGCGCCGCGCCCAGTCCTCCTGTAAGAACCAAATTATCTCCGAACAGTAAACGTAGCGAACTCGTAAAAGAGACAAAATTACCAAAAGATAATGAACACCTAATGGGTATAAGTGGATTGCCCATTGAAGCACCTGTACCGCCTAGAAGAAAGGTGTCACCTAAAACATCGGACAATCCTTCTATACATTTAGACAGTAATGTCAGTAATAGTAGAGAAGTCATCAATAGTGAAGATCTTATACAGTTTTAATTTTTAGACTATATGGATTATCCATCCCACCAACTATTTAATTGTAATTGTAGTAGCATAACTGTCTTGCCGCTTATTATTAATTAATATTGCAATATTTTTCTATTTAGAAACTTTTAATAATAGAGGCAGATACATGATCACATTTTTTATTTAATTCATACTGTGATATTTATTGCTGAAGGGTGTTTGCATTTAATGTACCTACAGTTTTACAAAATTAGCATCTGTGAAGAAAATTTAGCAAGGGAATTTTTTCCTCCGGACTTATTTATTATAGTTGAAGAGTTCTCCAACCAACAAAATGTGTTTTCATGCATAGTAAGCAGTTGCTTACAATGCTTGCAAAATAATTTTGACACGTGCACTGTATTCATAAGTTTTATTTTGAAGATTGTTAATATAAGAGAATGGTCAAACATTTTTCTGTCCACCTTCCACTATAAGTATAAATTATTATTATAGTATAATGCTGTAATTCAGAACACATGAGTAGATGGATTCTGTGATTCAGAACACACATCTATTGTTGCATAAAATCATCTCAAAGTTATTTGGGACCGTGGAGGAGTAGCAGCAAGAACCAATTGGCTTTTAATTAGCTTATCTTTGATAACAATCTTGGCTAAGTTAAGGGAATCTTTTTGAAAACATTCACAGAATTTAGTTTTATATCAATAATTTTTATATGTAGTAAAATTAAGTGATCATTCTCAGAAGAGGGATGCACGGTAGGCGCTGTCCGAGCGGAACTTGTGAAGGTGCAAAATCACCTTTTTTGTATTAAAATATTTTTATAGGTAGTATATAGTAGAATTTAAAATTTTTTGCAATTGCGCGCCTGGACGGTAAGTTTATTTATTTAATATAACCTAAGGACTGTGCAGAGACGCAGACATTGGTGAAAGAGCTATGAGCGGAAGGATTTTCTGACTGAATATCTATAAGAATTGGTATGTAATTGGTTAAATTAATTTAAGTTTTCCTATCTACTTTTTTAATTGTACAAAAGTTTATATGCTACATAGCGTATATTTTCTGTAGGTACACCTTTTACTGTTCATTAACACTTTCTATTGGATATGCAATAAATATCACAGATTTACCAAAGTAGTAAAAAAACGATAACTTCTTTTTGTCAGAACAACAAGATCTTTGTAAAGCTCTCTGTAAGACAACCTTGATACTAGTTAGTGGTTTTTAACATGACTTCGTTAAGATCTTGATAAACGATGCTTTGTGATAAAGGAAGCCGCCAAACATTTGTATTTGAGCGCATCGCACCTGTATTGTGATTGCACATTTGTCTCAGTCGTTTACTGTAGACTTTTACCTTAAAATTTAACGATTTAATTTATATTCATATGTTGTGTGTATTTTAAAATATATCGGGCATGATAAAAGAAAACGTAGTTATAGTTATTTTACGATTTAAGACGACAATACGACTTATACATTCGATTTGTTGCTTTTTAATTTTATTTAATGTATCTAGAAATATAGAAAGAAATATATGAAGTGAAGTCGAATTCGCCCAAGACGGTTGTACTGTCGTTATCAGACGAACATGCACCGTCGGTGGCTGTCCACTGACCTTTGTAGATAGTCTATGACGTTACTGAGTCGTTGCTGGGATCATTTGCCTCTCACGAGACAAGTATGTGCGTCGTGATTGAAGCTAGTCCATTAACTTGCATTTTAAATAGGTAATTGTATTGTTCACGATGACAAAACCATTTCATAATGTCATATTTTGAATTATATTTTTTTTTATTATTTTGTATGGTCCTAATGTCCTAAACAGTTGAACAATCTGGAAAGTTACGACCATTATATCAATGAAATAAATTATTGTTTTCATAAATAAGTACTTGTTATTATACTATGATGTACTTACTCTATATCTGAAGTTGTGTTCACACATTTTTACATATTATTTCCAAGCTCAGTATGCAGAACTAGTCAAAATGGATCTACTTTTTAACGTAATAACAGTACTGTGCATGCCGTAGTGCGAATAAAATTTTCTTTACATATGATTGGAAATTTTACCATCGTTGAAGATTTTTAGCTACATGTGGACCGACCCTAATATAAATAAATAGTTACGCGGATCACCAGTATTATCAGTAAGTCGCTAATGCAAAAGTAAACTCTTGACAATATTAATTAATTATGCATCATAGGGCAATGTATCCTGTATTGTGCAATGTCCATAGTTTTCCTCATACATTATTTATTAATGTAAATTTATAGATACACTTTTACATGTAATGTATACGTAAAAATAAATTGGCTTATTGATAATATACGTTATATTATGTATTTTTTACTTATTACTGGACATCACATGTTATAAATGAGTATTAAATATTATAGTGTTAAATAATGTACCTATATATTTTTATTTTTAATGAAATATAATTATGCATGTACAATGCAGTAGGCATTGAAATGGCTATCTGAAGGAAGTATATTGTTGTTGTTAATACCATATACGTATTATGTAGGTATATTTTTATACGAATTTGATACATGTCCGCAATATATTGCAGTTGCAATGCTTAAAGAAAAATAAATAAAATATTACATACATAACGTTTCTTTTTAATTTTATAATTTTTTACAATGGAAGAGGCTATTCTCTAAAAGGAAAACCCTGACAGTGGACTCTTCCATATTGTAATCTGGTAAAACCCTATTCTGAAACTTTTTTATACTACAGAAATTATTTAATTATTTTGTCGTATATTATCTACGCAAAAAAGTGGCCCATATATATTATAAATTTCATTTAGAAACTTTGGTGCAGTGGTGTACTCGTATGGTTGTATATATTATAGTTTAGGCATTATAAATAAAACAAATTCTTCTTAAAATACATATATTTAATTGTGTAATTATGTTAACGATACTGTAAAGTAATTGATTATTAGGTTCTATTCTACAAATATAGAACGAAACAATCGCATATAAATAGTCTTTGCGTACCTGCCTGTTAAAACAGACATATACCTAAATAAAAATTGACTTATTCACCGTAATAATAGGTGAATATGTAATATCCTAAAACAACACAGTTAACATAACTGTGTTGTTTGAATTCGAGGCACACGTTTTAATACATAAAATCTATAAATGGAATTATCACTGTAACCCAGAGTCTGCGACATGGTTGAGGAAAATGTCGTACACTGTTCGATTTGTTCATAATATTATACCTCTAAGTCTGACTACAATTATACGACACATATTAATAATGAAATACATCAAATAAAGCGTTTCACAATATAGTCCAACTGCTGATTTATGGATGTACCGCAAATAATCGGATTTTAATACAACAGTCCTCGAACAAATCGATCATTTTTCATCTTGGCCCATTTCAGGGTAAAGAGTTACTGTTTTACAATGCATGCGGCACATGCGTCATGTACGCGGATCTTAAATTATATCATAATTATTTTTTACGTTATGTTTTCTAGCACAAAAACTAAAAGAAGACATGTTAATAATAATATGCTTACAAAGTATTTTACATATATAGAGATTAGAGAATCATTTAACAGGGATAAATTACCCGTAAGGCACTTTTATCTTCTAAACGTAGGCACATGACCCATTTATATTTTAGCTGCAACTGACTTATACATGTTAAAATAGCTACATTTACTTAAACACACAAAATATTTCTAAAGATGTAAATAATTTATACAGATAAAGCTAGCAACAGATTGCAAAAAACGCACTTTATTATCATTGACAACAACTAACACTTCTATCGGTGTAGGCTCCAGTTTGTAGGCCACGTTTATTATTATGCAGGTATATAGGCATTCTGTATATGGCAGAATATACTCTTATCAAGCACTCTCGGTCTATATGTAACACGTCTTGTACATGCGTGTGTTCTTCAGGCACGAGGAGCAAAGGCACGTCACGAGGCACGTGGTAGAAGGTCCCACCGCCCGACGTGTGATCCACGAAAATTTAGTTGCCTCCATAATCGCGCAGTTCGCGATTTCCCAGCGGTAATGTTGGCCGGTAGTTGTGTAACAGCTCCATGGCTTCAACGCCGCAAGACGCTTCACCACAACGTAACTTTCTCATTAACGCCAACTGAAAAATATAGTGATGTTTTAATTTTCAAACTTAAAATTGGTTTTTATTCATGCTGTTTTTAAGACAGCCAAGCTAAACCAGGAACAGTCCAAAGTAGAAATAAATACCACAGACAGAGAAAGATATTTCTTTCCAACGGAGGATCGAACCGGGAAACCTGATGCGTGTTAACGCTTTAGTGCTCATTGAGCTACCTGATAACATTGATTTGTGGAGTCTAAGAAGCTAACATAAGCAAAATTACACTAATTTTAGAGGATCGAATTTCAAATAGATCGCTCCTTAATTTTATTTTATAATTTTCAAGGACATCGACGTAAATATAAAAGTGTGCTGTTAATCAAATCACACTATATAATAAGGCTTTTTGCACGGATTAAGTACATTTTGTAAAAAGACGAACAGGTTATTTGAAAGTAAGTAATATTGGAAAGTGGGCCGGTTGTTAGTGCCGGCGCGGCGGCCGAGCACCAATGTAAAGCAGCGCCATAGGAAACCGGTAGTCGCTCGTCAGTTATTTATAATTGCCGCCGAATCCAAACGGGTTTTTAAGTGTTCCTCATCTAAACGAATATTTGAAAAGTCTACATGCCGTAGGCCGTTCGTAAATACGTAATGATTAAGTCACCGTACGATAATAATAATTTAGTGTATGCAACTATAATAAATTCATCATCGTTATCATTTTATAAATTAAAACATGAAACGATTTTTATAGCTCTAGGTAAATGTCGATTTCTTAACCATTTTCCTTAAGCAACAAGAAAATAAGTACAACGAACTAACATTAAATAAAAGAGAAACGCTTTTTATTTCGGTATTCTAAAAAGGCGAAGGTACCTGTTCAGCAGAAACTTCGACAGGATCTTTGAAAAGGATCCATGTGACGGATTCTGTGCAGGGCGGCGTGGTAAGGGAGCCGGGGTAGGTCCAGTAGGCGGTGCGCGGGGGCAGCAGGCGCGCGGGGTCCAGCGCCTCCGCGAACGTCACCTTGTCACCCTTGTGCTGGATGTAGGGAAGCAGCCGCACCACCTTCTCCAGCTCCTCGTGCTTACTGCCTACCTGTAAATAATAATCGCAATAGGTTATGCTCGGCTTTTATTTAAAAACTTTACGTGAAGCATTTAGTATATTTTATCCGTATAATAAGGTTGCACAATTCCATTAATATAATAAGTATTTACAATACGTAATATTTGAGTAAATTCCTCTAGGATAGTAGGTATTCTTTCGCGATGTACAGTAAAAGTACAGTTCATAAATATGAACCCATGAATCCCATGACTATACAGGTACTTCCTACGCCTGTTTGTTTTCTAAAAGGTGGAAGTGCCGTTTTCTTTTACTTGGAATAGATAAATTAATGTTTGTTTACTTAGCGGGTAGATCTTGAACTCTTGACGTCACAAACAACGTTCAATAATAACCGAATCTTCCTTGTACCACGGATAAAACAGCTAGGCGTAAGCATTTTATGTTCACAATGGGCAAAGTAGTGTATTTACGCATTAATTTACGCACGTGTTTACCTACTTATCGTTATAGTTTGACACCATAATTATTTGCATTGAGTTTGTAACACTACGAAATCTTTTTTTGTTGGTTGAGCTAGAAAGTAAAGGCGTCAGTGCGTTAAGATTTTATACTTAATATCTTTTCACGTTTTTAAGTGTTGATGTTTCTTATCTAATATTTTGATTATAGAATACTTCTATTAATTTAATGCATATAAGCCGGCGTATCTAAAAAATACACATATCGGCCTCAGTACTTTGTCTCTATATTTTGTTTTTATGAAACTTATAAATATTAATATTTTCAGTATAACGCAGACGGAACGGCAGGCTAAGACAGAGCTTATGAATTAGTATGACACAAGATAAAATGTGAATTATAAAATTGGTCACATGAGAGATCTTATCTTTTTATTACACTAACATTGTAAACAGGTTTTAAAAATTATGGCTTAGGTAACCTTTTTATAACTGCTTATGTAACTTGATCTGCTTATAAACAGTGACTAAAAAACCTAGTCATCAAAATAGAATAACAAAATAGTCAGGGAATTTGTTTTTATTTCTTTTCGTAAACTGTACTTATGTGTGTGTGATTTAGGTATGTACCTACCTCCTAAAGTATAGTTAGGCTCTGTAAAATTAAATAAAACGCGAATGAACGCGTATTAAGTAATAATTGGCTAGTAGATATCAACTTTTTCTTTATTTCCAGTTTATTTACGTTCATAATATTCTAACACTTTCATGCAGGTAGTATAAATTTAGTTCTAAATCCTCTATATTAAATTACCGTATTAACATTGCAGATGTGTGCAACGCTATACACATAGTGCGTGACCTTTGATACCCCTGCAGGTGAATGACGTTCCTAAAAGGATTGAGTTGCGAGGCTTCCCGCTTCACCGACGTAAGGCGTTATATTACTATTATTTGCTCTTTATCAAAGTCATGTAAATATTGATGAAGTGTTAGGTATGACTCTCGACATATCAACAGATTTAATTGAAAATGGAAATAGGTTAACGACGTCATATTTTGTAACTCAGTTTTACGTCCTTACTTAATTTTCTTTACGTAAGCAGTAGGTAGGTACGTAAGTTACCAACATATTGCAATGTTATTTATGTCTCGTATGGTACTAATATTAACACCGTGATTAAAACTTCAGTATGTGTCTTTAATAAGTAATTTTGTTCAGTGTGAATTGTCGCCACTAGGGTTCACATACTAAATTTGTTCGTGTGACGGATGCATTCAATCAACTCTGAACGGCTGATTTGTTGGGACGCAGGGTTTAGTTTAACACGCATGCCGCGAATATACACTATTTTTATAGCTAACTCATAATTCGATTCAATTGTATTTTTCATAACCAAACCGAGGTTAATAATTAATATATGTCACAGAGTCATGAAAAATGTAATATCTATGATCATTCTTCCTACGAGCATCGTATGTGTGCTACCTCGTTTTACACAGCAATTTTAATATCTTCTTTTGCAAAACGATAAGGCAGTTACATAGTATACAAGTAGCTAGCTGATTAGAATGCCTTCTGAACGCTGTTGCCAAAATAAATAATTGTTGTTTACCGATAATAGATTACGTAAATATTTTAAGTTTAAATATCCATATATCTAACTTACCATTAGTAATACCCCAAAAACCGCCAATCCGTCTGGTTGACCAGCGGCTTCCGCGAAGCTGTGGTACTTGGTGGTGTTCCAATGGACGAGATGGAGTTCACCGGAGAAGGAACGTCCATCCACAGTGTGCTCGGAACCCTCGCCGTTGACCGCGCCCCAGTGGCAATGCCATTGTTCCAGCTTATATACGTCAGATCCTAGCGGTCCGCCTCGTAATTCTGAAAACAATCAGTTTATAAAACATTAAAAAACTGTCTAACATCGAAGATAGCATTGATCTGCTGGTAACATACATTTAAATATATCCGACAAGGGAATACATAGTGGTTCGACTCTAGAATCATAAGCGCCACATATTTTTTTGCCTAATAACAACAGTGTTAAGTACTGCCATTTGAAGACTGTGGTTAAGGAGACATACCCTTTAGTTTAATAACACAGTTTAATTCATCTTTCTGCATTAATCAACATTGTAGTAATTGCTTTAGCGTCTCAAAGAAACGTCAACAAGACCATACTCAGTAGACCTAAGTTCCAGTCCCGTAAATTATTTTGAAATGGTGCCCCTATGCGGGTAGATTTAAGGTAAAGCATTTGTAAGCTGGGCACGTCACCGGCAAAGTTCATTGCAACAACATTTTTGTATTCAAGTGCCTCATGTCAGGTAGTTAGTGCATAAACACAAACATTTTAAACGACAGCAAAAAAGACATGCCTATTTTACACGAAGCCATGAATCATATCCATAATATAACAGTAGTAGGAACGTAAACAAGACGTCTGGATAAGAATTAACCTTCTTAGATATATTCGATTCATATAGAAGTTTGGAACTTACTAATAAAAACGAAAAAGGGGATACATTGGGCTGTGACTCATAACAAGGGGAGCTTGTTCCTGCTCGACGAAAACGCAAATTCGTTCTAACCCTTATGAAAATCTAAGTGATTAACTTTAACCTAAACAAGGTATTCGTGACAATACCAGACATGCCTGTCTACACTAAAAGAGGCCTTTAATTACTTCATATATTATACTTCATACTTAATATATGTAATTACATTTATTATTTACCGAGTACTATCTACTGTTACTTATGAAAATCAATTGAGTTGCTTGAATATTGCTTAATCTGTTTAGAGGCAATACTTTATGATCTTAGTTTAATTAAATGTAAAGTATTTGTAATATTTATTATATTACGACCAGTGTTATTGGGTCTCCAGTATTTTTAGTGCTAGAGAAGGCAAAGACTCCTTTCAAATCGGGGCATGGGTTAAATTAAACCAACTTAATGGTTCTATTCTTACACCGAAAACGTACCTATATATTTAATAAACGTCCATGTTAATAAATAATATAAATTGTGGATATATTCGCATTAAAACAATGTAATGGAACCTTCGATCTAAGTTTGCATGCAAAATTGATTGTTTAATATTTTTTTAATAATGACAAAAAGTAGTAAAGGTCTGTGCAGTGACATTGTTGCATAAAAACCGTAACAAGACTTGATGTCATGTTTAAAAACAGTTTTGCATACTTTTAATTGGACTTAAAAATAAGCCTCGTTCACGCGTAAGTACCTATCTAGCTATGCATGACAGAATTTTAAATTTAAATTTATACTTTCAAAGTCATTAGATTTAAATGTTTTTCAGTTTCCGTTCATGATGATGTATTTATGTATGTCTATTTCGGGGCCTTGTATGTTATTTAAATAACATAGTTTTTTATTTGTACTTTCTATTATACGTGATTATTATGTGGTGTCACCTTGAAATAAGGTTAATTGCAGGCATAGATATTGCGGTACTTCTATCTAGACTGTATTAAAGAGTATCGAGTTTCTTTCGCCGATTCTTCGTCATATCGGAACCTTCCGAAGCGGAGGTAATGTTTAAATTGGTTTGATGTTAAAAAAATCGTTCTTATGAATGAAATATGAATAAATGAAAATTTAATTTAAAAATTAAATTAAGGTTAATTTATAAAATAATATCATATCTCGTACGTATTGGCGTCCCATTAATGAACACGGCAAATCTCCGATGATCGGCTTTCGGATGAGTAAACAGTGATATACCTGATTCGTATCCGTTCTCATCGACGCGCCAGCAATAGCCTGGATTGACGACGGAGCGGGGGTGGTTCACGGAGTACTTCCATACAAGGGGTGGGGCACTACCGCCGCTGCTTGCGAGCGACGTGTCGATGTCCACGGGACTCTGCCTCGCGCCTCGGGCTTCAGGAAACTTCTCTATCCAGGTGGCTGGTCCTGAGAACAAATTTATAAAATTGATATTTAAATATATTTAACAAAATTTTAAATACACTTATACCGTAAGAAACTGTTATATCTATACTCTATAATAATGTTATTAAGCAGTAGAGTTTGTTTGGTTGAACGGGTTAATCAATAATAATATATCATCGGAGATATATCTTAAATGTATTTCTTATCTAACGTACAGTGTTCTATATAATCATAATCCATGTAAACACAATACCTACCTTTCATTCAGCTTTATAAACAATCGGTCAAGTTTACTATAGCTACCTATATATAAGTACCTACTACAGTTGCCTGTAAGAATGTTTCTTGCACCGTTAAAATATGTTTATCTTCGCACATGTTAACGTACTTACTAATCATTACAGTGATAACACAAAGTGTCGTCCTAATCATTTTAAGTGCATATATAATTGACATTTCCGACGTGGGCTATTTGCTAAAGATTCGAATTGTCATAATGTTTTAGTTAAAACAACGGCTTTAATGGCTGACAAGCGAAAAGTTTTTTGCAAATATTAGTCTAATTTACATAGTAGTATCTGATGAACAAGCGCCCAAAAACGAATAGATATAACAACACGGTTTTTGTTAGACATGTCACGCGTTATCTTATCGACTGTTTCGCCACCACCGGTCGCGGGCGCCGAGCTTAATAAACGTTTTTATAATGATACTAGCTGAGCCCGCGGTCTCACCCGCGTAAAAAAGATATGTTAAAGTAACATAAATGTAAACTAAGATTTG
>DWLI01000803.1:0-18481 GCA_018249915.1 Cecropterus dorantes dorantes | reverse complement strand
AAAGTGTGCCGGCAACCACACCCTTCCATCGAAACGCAAGAAATGCTTCACGCTAGAAATAGGTGTGGCGGTGGTACATCCCGGTCGAACTACACTGGTTCTACCACCTTTTAAAGCATTGTCATCCATGGTTATCTTTAATCAATCCCAGATAAGTTTAGTCCTACCTCAGTTTGGTACAAATACGTTGCTACCCTTGAGGACTAAGTTACAACGCCTTAAATGAGTATATCTTTCTAGCCACACCCAAACCGAAAAAAGTAGTACAAAGCAAAAATAGGTTACGTAATATTGTTACAATAAAAACAAGCTCATCCGGATACAGATGTGAATTCAAATCTACGTAGGATTTTCCTGAATCTTGCTTAAGCCCAGTAATTAAATAGAGATCTCGTAAAATACACTTCCAACAATATACGTTTGTACGTAAACCAATTCTCTCCTACCTTATAAGGGAACGTGCTGGCAAACTGAGCCGAACTTAGGGGAAGAAAAACCTTTTTTGCTTTGTGATGCTTGGGTCTGTAGCTCTAATGTTTACGCGTTGAAGATGTTATTATGAAGACCTTTGAGGTTATTAGCTACGAACACCATTCCGCTCTCGGCTAACTCTAGTATGTTTCAACCTCCTAGTTTGACGGGAGACTTTTATGAAAAATGTTTCTTAATTCAATAATGTTCATTATTATTAATATATGTTTCAGAAGCTAAAAATGTAGCAATTCTTAACTTATCATGAATTACTTGTAGAATAATTAAAAATTTGTATGAATCAAGTACTATTGTAATAAGCAATTATAATCTTATACAAAAAACAATCCGGCTTTTCCAATAAACCTAGCTTTGGAGTATAGAAACGTTTATCGGCCACTGCCGACTACCGAAATATTTCATGACCCTTATGTGGCTTTAATCCTTTCTATACACTACTGGATACGAGTAACTAGAACTCGGGAATAAACATAGCATATATGCAACCACAGAATAAATCTATATCTATACTAATATTATACAGCAGTAGAGTTTGTACGGTTGAACGCGCTAATCTCAGGAACTACTGGTTCGTATTTAAAAATTCTTTTTGTTTTGAAAATAAACTTATCGAAGAAGGTTATAGGCTATATAACATCATGCTATATTTGTTTGTTAGTTTTTTTTCTTATGTAATAGCAGCTGAAACTGCAGAGCACAGCTAGTACAGTATAAAAACAATATAATCAGAATACTATAGGCATCCGACTAGTTTTCCCCAAAACTATCGTAAACAGAGACAGGCTTGCTTTTGTTTCGTATGGACGGTCCTGCGGACAAAAAGATGTTTTTTCCCTCTAAAATAGATGTCTTTGTAATGCTACGATTTAACCACCATGAAAGAGTAAACTATGAATTTGTCAACAAAGAAATAAAAACCCTATGAATAAATATATTCTTTCATACGGTTTTATGTCTTTACAAGCTTATTTCTCGATTGATGCATTTAGTTCATAGTTTTGCTATTAAGATATCTTACTAGCTAAGCCCGCGGTATCACCCGCGTTTAAAAGAATGTAATGTGACATACATACTCGTACATATAACCGATATTTTATAGCAGATTTAAACGCAATATATTTTTTTCGAAGAGAACTGGTAGCAACTGACATTAGAACTTTGAATAATTACTGAACAAATTATGTCTTTCGTTTAATTGTAAAATCTGAGAAGATAAATCTGAAAAAATCTTTATTTCTTTATCAGGCACAGGTGATAACTCACCGACTAAATGCCGTCAAAAATAACCGAAGTGATGACTCCACAATCCCCTTTCATACTCACTTAATACTTGAATTCTCAAATGCACTTAAATTCTATTTTATTCTTTTTAAATTTCTCCGTTCACATCTTACAGTAAAATGACTACAAACGTGATTTTTTTGTCGTTATTATAGATGACATGGAACCCTTCCTTCGCATATCCGACACGCATTTGGCCGGTTTTTTAAACATGACCTTCGGTGTCCTCTTCTTAAAAACATATATTATGATAAAAAAACATGTTGCATATTTTCCAACAGGAATCAAATTTAAAATCAACATAAAAATATCAAGATCTACTCTTATACTGTAAATGATTTTCGGATTTAACATAAACTCACGAGGTTACTCAGTCTATGAAAGCCCCAAATCGCCTTTTAACGCGAGCCCTAAAAGCTAAATAAAGCCAAAAACATAATGAGTTGTTTCGCAACATTTTACACCCAAACTCGCTAGTTGTTACTAAAACAAGTTCCTAACTCCTACTTCATGTCCACTAGTCTTTTGTGCCATTACTCTTTTGTTTTACAGTTCGCCAACGTCGTTTACAGAAGCTACATTTTATGGTACATTTGTATGTAATTCTAGTTTTAAATTGATAATGATTTTGATCCCGAAACTTATCTTAACGTTTGTTTCCTCTTTTTGTTTTAAATTATTTATAAAAATGCTTATAAAAATGGAAGTTTCAAAACGAATAAATAATCCGATAATTCCGAAGCTTTGTTGGTTAGGCTCTACCTTTGTTCAAAATTAATCGAAAGTATATACGTTAAATCTTGGATGAAATATGATTGATGATAATAACTTAATTCAAAATTTAACAACAAAACGTTCAATGCTTGTAAGTCCGTAATTTCAATCAGAAAATAAGATTGTACATGTACCTGAAAAATTGTGTCAGAAAAATTATAATAAGTTAAACGTGTTTTTTAAACATAATATTCATCCTCCATTCATATGCATTTTTTTTGTTCTGACTGCAACTTTAAGAGCCTATAAATGGAAAGTAAGCATAATCGCTAATTTTGTATTTGAGCACATTATTGGTAAAATATTTCTGCTTTCTCTTACAATATGTATTTAGGGAGGCATACTTATCCGAGGCATTCCAACTTAGTCCTAAAGAAATAGCAATGCATCTGTGGCCAATCTTAAGTAAGACTAATCTTAACTTGATGACGGATGTTCATAGGTTATATAGGCACGTTTGCTATTCAATAAATAAATTAAGATTGTTGGAATCAGTTTAGTAGAACTACAATTTACAATATTTACTATGAAGTCAACGTAACATTAGTATAATTGAATTATGCCTGTTTACATTAGGACTAATTAATCCACATTATATGTAATTAATTTAAGGTATCTATGTTTACAAATTAATTACAAATTATGCACAGACAGTCAGATTTGCATTGTTTAAACAGGTAAGTTTTATATTTGTATACTATTGAAAAGCGGATACATATCTCGTATAACACCTTACTTTATATTTTGAGCGATATGGCTAATGAAGTGAGAGGTATGATGGATGAGACGAGAGGTTTCTATGCCTCACCTTTATAGGCTTCTTTACTGACTTGCTCCATGAACAACCATCAAGCGACAGGCGATTATAAAATTGGCCATCATAGTGGGTGAACCTTAAATCTTCTCCTTTAATGTAATATAGTATTTTTTATTTATTCTATCATTACCGGGATCTAAAATTACTTAATCCACTAAGACCTATGTACTTTTTTCATTAGTTTTATGTAGGTAGGAAACGCTCATAGACTACATTCACGTTTGCTACTTGACAGTGAATAGCAACTGTTATGTACAGTCATTTATATATTTAACGGCAAACTAGGTTAGAGTCCCCACTTGTAGGCAATAAATACGTTGCTACGCTTGACTAATAATTTGGTATTTGTCGTATAAGTATTTTATATCTGTATTACCGCGCACGCCTTTGCACCCAGAACACAGCAGAGCTTAACACTGATGTCAATAGACAGATAAATGTGTGTAGTAGGCGGTGACCTTTAACTTGGCATACTGTTTATACAGAGCAACTACAAAAACAGAACAATATTACCTGTCTTCTCAATTTCCTTTACTTACGTAGAAATAGGCGATGACCTTTAACTGTAAATACTGTTTATACTGAACTACTATAACAACAAAATAATATTACCTGTCTACACCAATTTCGTTACTTAGGCAGAAATAGACTTTGACTTTACCTTCTGTTTATACTGAGCTGTTAAAGAAACAGAATAATATTACCTGTCATCTCCATTTTCGTCACTAAGGCAGAAATAGGCGGTGACTTTGACTTTACTTTCTGTTATACTGAGCTATTACAGAAACAGAGCAATATTACCTGTCTTCTCCATTTTCGTCACTCTTTAGCGATAAGGCAAGTCACCTATATAGGCTTTCTTATTGTGCATTTGCCCGTAAGTCCCGGAAATAAGGAGGAGCTGTCGCGTACCACTTTGTATTTTTCCCGATACGTGTATTACATTATTATGATTCTATATTGAATTTGTATTCTGTCGTTACAATGTATATTTATTTAACAAAGAACTCAATTTTACATCATAAAAAATAGAAGGCATTCTACTTATATTTAAATATCTAATTATTTGTATATGTGGTACATAGTAAGTATTACAATAATTGTCGTAAACATTGTGCAACATAACTATTTATTTGTACGTAAAAATTGATAAAATAGGGATCTATATTAATTATAACATCTAAACAAAGTCACAAACAATTACACGATGTTTCATCCAACATCTGCATAAAATTTACTGTATATATCAACTTATGTATGTTTTACTTCCTAACCACAGATGCAAACGAAACCGCAAATAAAAAAACATAAGTTTGAAGGTGGCAGAACTCTTTGTGGTTCGCCTCCGTGCTGTGTTCTGGTCTGAAGGGTGTGGTAAGGGAGACATACTTTTCCCAGGCGTTCCAACTTAGTCCTCAATAGAAGCAACGCTTCTGTGGCCAAGCTCCGGCAAGACTCTGATCTTATCTAGGGTTGATTACATATGTCCATGGGCGGAAGGAGCCACTCACCATCAGGTATACTGCATGCTCGTTTACTACTTCAATATTATAAAAAAGATAGCAGACACTACCAATAAATGAAGACATCTCTCAAATATTGGTAAACCGGGCATTGGATTTAAAAACGGTTGTGTTGCCAAAAACGCAAGTCTTATTACGAGAGTAACAATTATTATGTAACTAGGCCGAGTTGTGATTGATTGAACCATCGCTCGCATCTGAATATCGAAACGGCAACCTGTGCCAAATGTTTTTTATTTCATCGTTTATTGTTTTCGCTGCAAAAAATAGACGCGTTTATTTTCATACTTTTTACTACTGCATCTGCATGCTATTTAAATTGTAAACTTTTCTTTGACTAATCTAGATATTTGGAGACCCAGTTTAAAGTCACAACCTATTTGTTTTCTGGGTCAAGTAGTGTAAAAAGTGCGAATTCTTTTGAATGTGTTTTCGAGATTTCGCACTTTCTACACGATGAATATGCGACACCAAATATTTCAGGCATGTAGCCGCAACGTTAGGCCGTATTCATAATTTATGAATGGGTCTTTAAACATTAACCTTCGTATACATTTTCTTAATTAAATAAACATAATTGCTGTTTATAGGTTGTCCGTAATAAATGTAATATTTTTCTACATAATTGATGTTGATTTATGTTTCAAACTTCTCCTCTTTAAGTTTTGAATATTAAAGTAAGTCTATCTTATCAAAAAAGCTTATTAAAATATGAAGTAATATACTAGAGCTACATTTTACTAACTTACTTTAAGACAAATAAAGTGTAAGTTTGCTGATTTTACGGATGTTTTTATTTGAGCACATGTTCCTATCTAATAATAGAAGTTTAAAAAGAGGAATCGTTACTATAATTTTGTTCTTACAGAAATAAACAGCATGATAAATCTTTATCTATCCATATTCAGCAGCCTTGTAGCTGAATTCCTCGTTCAATTAACAGCCTAGCCACTTTACTAAACGGCGCCGTTCAACTAGCTTCCTGCATCTTTAAATTGAAATGTAACCATTCGATTAAAGAACCATCCTCCTTTTCGGTAACGGTAATCGATAACATATATCTACTGACATTAATCTATTACCTGGAATCAAACAGCTAAGCTAATTACTCGGTCCGTAGAAGTGGTACATAACGTTTCATTACTTGCCATTAACCGATGTTATCCTCTCTGCCACTTTACACTCTGCACATACAGTCGCTGGCAATAAGCTTCATAAAACTGTACATAATTCTCAAAACTAAGTGCAACTCAACGCCAATTGTGAATAAGAAGTTATGAAAGATACCATTTCCTGGGGCTTGTTTAATTAACGTTACTTCGAATGTCACTATTCACGGGTTACAATGGAGCAATGAGCCTTTGTTTGCGGAGTTGTTTAGCTACAGGGTATCACCTACTCAGTTGACTCAATTTCGCGATGTTAATTGGAATCACGCCGATACCCCCGCGCCTCGCTTTTGTTATCGTGAGTTATGTCTCTATAGCCAATTAAGAATGGAACAACAAACCTTGGAATAGGGTTAGTAACTAATATTTGCTAGTAAATACGAGTATTTGTCGTAATTCGATATTTCATTAATATATTATATCCGTCGCCATTTTCGAAGACCTGGGTGACGGTGCGATCACCTTACTGATAGGCAATGGGTTCCGGGTTCGATTTCTGGCCAAATTTATGTCATTGATGCATTTAAATTTCTGTTCTAGGTCTGAACTTTTGTGTATTCGTCTTCGTGTATACATTAAGAGTCTAGTGTGGGGCTATGAAACTAGAAAAAGTTTTGATAAGCAGTCTTAATATACAATATTCAAGTTACGTAATGCATATTTTTACATAATATCGAAGTAGTAAACGAGGATACTCTCCACATGATTGAAAGTGGCCACTGCCGCTCATAAAAATCATTCCCAGAAAAGATTAGAGTTTTATCTGAGGATGGCCACAGATGCGTTGCTTGACCCTTCACACCCTTCGGCACAAGAAACAGCGCCTAACACTGCTGTTATGAGGTAGAAATAGGTGTGGCGGTGATCCAGTGTCGAACCACATAGGGGTCTGGGTAGAACCCACTTGTGGTTTTACTTAATAATTGTAGTAACACATCAATGTGTTACACTTCTTTATATGTTTAATTTATTTCCATTTTAAAATTAATTTTGAAATTAAATAACACTTTGAAAACGTATTTATGTTAAAACGTTATGAGATAATTTATTACAGTTAAAGATAAATTGCCTTACAATCAGGCTCGTAAGTGCTTTTAGTCTACGAATTACCGTGAAGTTATAGAGCACTCTATGCCCATGTATATTTAAATAACATTTAACAATAATTAGTTAATTATAGTAATGTATTAATATTAATTGTTAATAATCGACTAACTATATATGAATGGCAACATATCTGTGATTAACTTCAGGCAATAATATAATTTCTAAGAAAGGTCTTACAAATATAATCATCAACAATATATACATTCAATTCTGTTCTTTTGACCGCGCAAATATTGTAAACTTAAAATGCTACACTTCGTAAGGGTTGGTGTTGGAGGATGCGCTAACAATATGTCAATATTGTGAATCTCGCAAAAAATAAACTCGCCGAGCTTTACGTGTGCATACGGATTTTTTCAGCTTTTCACACGATATGCCCACGTTTATTTACTACAGAACCTTTTATTTACCCAAATTGTTATTTTCTTTTCAGTTTTTTTTTTACTAATCTGGTTAATCATTACCACCAATCATACTAAATATTATAAGTAAGAAAGTTTGTGAAGTTATAATAATACTCGTATGTGTGTTTGTTATTTTTTTAAACAAAAACTACTGGTCGGATCTCGCTGAAATTAAGCAAACACATATGACCTTGATTAACATAGAGTTAACACTCGTTACTGTTATAAACGTGACCAAAACCAGCGAAGCCGTGGATATAACCTATTAGACCATAACTATAAATATCCCCAAATGCAATATTTAAAATCCTATCTAACATAGGGACTCTTAATAATGAAACCATACTGCCTCCGCGGTCGAATTATGGGTTGTAGTATGTGGGGTGAAATATAATTTGTTGTACCACCTATATTACTGCTCGTGTGCTTTATAAAGTAAGGTTAATAGAAATTATTCGGAGACAATTTAAATGGACATTAGGTTTTGACTGCTAGATTGAACCTATCTAAGAGGTGATTCGGTCCTCCAAGGTTCGGTTTAATCGCTCTTTTTTGCCGCGGACGTGCAAGTTGTGGAACGAACTTCCTCCCGAAGTATTCCCGAAGCGCTATGACATGAGGTTCTTCAAAAAAGGTGTGAAAAGAGCTCTCTTTCAAAGCCGGCGATGCATTGGCGACTCCTCTGATGTTGCAAATGTCCATAGGCGACGCTGACTACTTACCATCAGGTAGGCCGTATGCCTTATCGTTAGGTTTAAGTATAAAAAAAATATGAGGTAACCGAATATGTCGAAACTTTCTAGAATGGTAATTCTTATTTCAAATATTTTTAGGCTTTATATATAAATAAACAACTATCGTGCACGGAGATGCACCGTTTAAGTATAACCGGAAGAATCACAGAAAGTAAGTTAAATGGAATTCTAAGTATAAGAATAGGAAAGACGTAACATTATTCGTAGTCGTCACAAACAAAAAGAAGCGCCTTTTTCCTTATTTGACTGCTTTACTTAAGTCACCCTTTTAGGGTCTCAATTACTGCAATGCGGCGGGGCAAATGTTCTGCATTGTCATCAGCGGTAATAAATAAATTGGGAGATTTACTCCAAACTGAGCTGAGCTGCAAGTCACTTCGATGAAATATCTCGTAATAAATTCCTGTCATTATATATGATGTCATTGTTCAAATCAATGAAATTACACGAAGACATATTATGGAATTTTTGTTGTATCCTTTCAATAGATCTACGTTGTGTTCTGGATATAAACTAATGATTTGAAGTCATTACAAACTTAAACTTAAACTATTTCTTCGTATTACGCGTATCTTTCAGCGTACTTCGTATCACATTTGTATTCACAAAACAAATATTATTGCGTAAGTGTTACCCAAATCTCTCTGGAAAATAATACATTCAAATAAATTCAATGATGCTTGCTCAATACGGGTTTAAGTATCATGTGCTGGGAACATTAGTATTTTATTTTATATCACAATCTTAAAACACCTACATAGTGTTTATACATTATCAACAGCGTTGAACGCATTTTATAACTACGCTTATTAATTATTTGCTACAAATGTACCTGTTTTTTCTTTACTTACTACTTCTACTGCTCTTCCGTACTTTAACATTTTCAGAAATGTTTTTCTTATTATATTTATAGGCAGTTTGGCGTAAGTTATTTTTTACAAAAACATCTTCCCGGACCGGTGTTATCTGTACGGTATAAATCATTTTATGGTTAGCTCCCGATCTTGATAAGCAAGTTAGTACCGGAGGTAAATGTCAAGTTTTATTTCTTTTTTCATTTCGGTGCCATTTTTGCTTAGTGACAGAGATTTTGTAGTCTATGAAGCCCTTCTCAGTGAAATCTTATTTTTACGCGTTTTTATTATTGTATTTAGGGTAAAAGGTATTTTTTCCTTAACTAATTTAAGGAAAAAGTAAATTAACTGTGGAAATAAACTACGGTTTCCCAACATACCTAGAAAAAAGTATATTTGGAATAAACATTAAGTATCCCTGTAAGTGTTTTGTTTATTTTCGTTCTGTTTTCTTACACGTGTACATATCTGTATAAAATTCATAGCGTAACATTTAACGTCATTGTATTGTGTTAATCTTAGAAGAATTACTAGTATAAACAAAGCTGAAAAGGGATCTTCAACTGAAGAAAATCCCGAAGAAAAGACAGACGATGCTTATCTGGCTAATTGTACTGTATTGGTTGATCTATTGGCAAATACTCTTATTTATTTCTAACGGGCGTGTACCCGCGAGAAATCTAGATATAACGTTAGATTTCTTAGAAAAATACAGTGTCTACAGTTACAAAAGGAAATCTATTTATTCACAAATCTCTCTCCTTAGCCGTTTATTATTTGTATATTGTCGCTATTTACTTTGTTATCGTCAGTACTCTTTTTTATGTACCGCTGGTAGGGACGGTTCTCTCCTTACAACATTTTGCTAATGTGAATTGCTGAATATCGAATAAAAAATCCTTCAGCAATTTTATAGGATTTCGATTATTCTCCCTAGGGAGGATATTAAGGATAATATTACAAAGATCTGCTAATGAGTTTGAGAATCTTTTTTTGTCCTCATTAACTCATTATCTACTGTCCTGATGAACATCAATGTCGTATTATTAAGAATTTATTTAGGTCATAGTCCACTATGCTGCAATAAAATCTGTATGGTTCTACTGATGGTACTACAGTCATACCTATTTCTTATATAAAGCAGTTCATGCGTTTCATTAGAAGTTTGTGGATGCCGGCACAGTTAAATACGAGGCGAATATCTTAACAACAACGTATATGTAACTCACTTGTAAAACTTTGTTCTATATGGAGTCGGTTACACTGTCCATAGGCAGAAGTGACCACTTACCATCAGGTAACCAGCATGTAGTCCACATGCTCCTTTCCTACTTCAATTTGACAGAAAATGAACTATCTACTGTAGCTGCTTTCTCTTATATTTTATAACTTAACTTAATAATACACTCATTTGTTTCGTTTTCCTTTGTAAGGATTTTTACAAAACATTTCACATTTTCATTCTTTTAAATTTTATTGTTATTTTTGTTAGTTATATGTGCAAACGCCCAAACACGAAAGATACCCGACTAAAGCAGCTTTCGCATCATTTAACGTCAAACGCATGCGAGACGGAGCTCTTTGGTATTCATAGACGTCGCGTGCCAACTAACATGTTTGACGTATAGTACTCGCATACAGCGGAATGCATTTAGGATTATATGGTTTTCACAAAACGTTCGCTTGATTCGATATACTTGTACTTAAATAGTTATTTTCTTAGACGGAGCGTGTGGAAAAATCGTTACGGATGTATATATATTTCGGTCAAGGGTACGGTAGACTCGATTAAATCTTAACCTGAATAATAAAACATAAATAAATATTGATTTCGAGTCGACAACATATATCCGCAAAATTTGGATTTTCGAGTATTTTGTTAAATTCGAATGGTGCATGGCAATCGCCATATTGGCTACTCGGATACCATCGTGAATTCGTTAAGGCTGATTTACACGTATTAGTGAAGTTACAGTTCCGTCCGGTTTTGCACAGTATCGCCATATTGTCTATGTCATCAGTCAGTGTCAGTGACTATACTGTGTTCTCCGTGTGTAAATGAGCCTTTATTGATTGAGCTGTCAGAACAACCAAATCGTCGTTGAAGTTCTAACACCGCGTAAGTCGTTTTCGGAATTTTTTGAGTAGAATCAAAAAACCGATTAATTTTATATAGACTCAACAAATGTACCATTTTGTACTTTTAATTTTCTGTAATTGGTTGTATTGGTTGTATATTGTTTCTAATTGGATGAAACGGCACATATTTCGATTCCAAAGACGACGATTTTGAACATGTCATAATTGCAAAAAAATGACTTACGCGGTGTTATAACTTCAACGACGAAATTCAGTCTTCATGTTTTTCCATATTCCTTTCATTTAATTTTGAAATTTCATATAGTTTGAAGATTGTGTATTATGAGTCATATTCCACCTACCGGGTTTTCATCTAGTATGAACATAGTATTAACAACTAATCATAAGTTGTACCTTATTGTGTCGGTTTTGAATAGCATTACTCTATCTGGGACGAAAATGAAGGACAAAATTCAGGAGATGAAGAGCAGCGACTGTCACCAACATGTATGCCAGGGATAGTTTACCATTCCTTCTTTCGGCGATCCCTATGTCCAGCAAACGGACCTCAAACGACTGATGGATAGGTAGAAGGAACCATAACTTTAAGTATATTTATGAACAAACTTAAACAAGAATCATAAAAGTGGAAAATGCCGAAAAGAAAAATGTTAAAAATAGATTCCAACGAGTTTGTCATAAGAATTCCATTATGTAAGAAAAAAGCATATAAATAACATGGGAAAAGAAAGTCTTGATGACCCTAAAGTACCATTAGGGTACCTAAATAAGGAAATGCGTGTAGAACTGTTTGAGATGAGTCGCTTATGGGAATATGCATAGGAAATTACGTAAGTACCATATGTCATTAAGTACCACTATATAGGTACTAAACATTTATAAGGACCACATGTAACATATATTTCTTGATGCATAGGTCCATATCCGAAGCGTTCCATCTTAGTTCTCAGGAATAGCTACGCATCTGTGGCCAACCTTAAGTAAGACTATAATATGATCTGGGATTAATTACAGATGTAACTTGCTGCCCATGGGCAAGTACCTCTTACTATCAGATGGACTTCATGCTTGTTTGCTATTTCAATACTGAGGTTAACCTTTTTTTAGTGGCAGGTTTAACTTTGGGAGAGACTCCGGTTTATGTGGGATTTTTTCACACTAAAATCTCCTCAGGGGACTCCGGGATCTCCTGGAACGCACCGATGCCACCTAGCGCTGTGCCCCTTACGGTTTCATCACTTGGGGGACATGCAACTGTCCCCCTGAAAACACTGAGATAACCTGCCTATAATAATTTTGCGAATTATAAGATTACTAAAACACCCATAAAAAGGTATTATTTATTTTAAATAACTGTAGTGGAGCTATGTATATACATCATACGTTAAAACATGAAAAAAATGAAGCAATTAAGGTCTTATTAACAGTCGAAGAAACTAAATAAACAGATAATCTTGTTAACGCTAACGAGGTGAATTTAAATGGTCGTTTATCTCTGGTAACTGAAATTATTTTGTAAGTTATTAAGGTATTCAATCAGATAATTCTACATCTCATTAATTCTACTGAAACGGTCGATGTTGTACGCAAAACTAGATCCTAATCAATCGGTCTATATAAAGGAAAATCGCCATAGTTTCACATCAGATGCACGTCAGATATTGGAGTATCGCTCTAATACTCCTAATTACTTATATATGAGGCAACCATCTCAGATCTCGGGAGTAGCAACGCATTTGTAATCGACTTCAAATAGAACCCCTGTTCTATATGAAGTCGATTACAGATGTTCATGGGCGGCAGTAACCACTTAAAGTAGCAAACGAGCATGCAGTCCACCCGGGACTGCATGCTCGTTTGCTACTTTAATTTATTAAAAAAAACATTATTTCATATCACAGTACTAATAACGTACTTAATATATTGAAATCTTGTCACCATAATCATAATTATGATAGCTTTACGTCAATATTGTAAAAACGACTTAAAGTGTACTACAGTAGGAATACAACTGAACATATCAAGATTCACGGTAATCCTAATGTAATGTTATGTACAATATACAACAAAACGTAACTACGAAGTAGTACATAATATAGTACTACTACGTACTATATTATACGGTAATATTAAAAGATGTCAATGGGAAAGATTCAAATTCATATTAAAAAAAATAGTATTTAAAAAACTAATGTCAATTCAAGTGTATTTACATAATTTCTATCTATTACTTTTATTCTCAAAGGTGTCAAAGTCTACGATTCCGTACTTGATGAAGACTTTTAGTCTTCGCTAAAGTCTTATATTAACGTCTTACATTGAGACAGAATTGCGTAGATTATGAATATCCACTGAAAGCTCGAAGATTCATGCGTGGAGATAATGTATTAAGTTTGGAAATTACTTCAGATTCCCATCCGTCCTGAGACCATCGAGAGGATTACCGAAGCGTAAGCTCCGTCGTGCTGTAACGGCCTACATTGAGATCTTCAACTGAAACTCATGCCGTAGATTTACTATTGACGCTTACTGAATAAAGTTTAACGATTAATTCTAGAATTGTTATCAACCTGTCAACCCACTATTGATCCACCGCTGGGCTTTGGTCTTCCCCCAGAGTGAGAGAGGTCAAAACACACAGAACTGGCCAAGTGCGAATTGGTAAACTTCACATATCGTTAAGACCTTGTTTTTGAGAACACCTAAGAGTTCTCAAAAAAAGTTCGTTAAACAGTAATAATTCATACTAATATATAAATAAAATGCTGTGTATCTGTGTTTGTTTATTACTTAATCACACAAAAACCACTGGTTCGATTTACATGAAATTTTGCATGGATAGCTACATCCATGCAAAATTTCATGTAAATCGAACCAGTGGTTTATTTTTAATTTACCTGGTCTTATACTATTTAAACATAGCGACTATTTTTATGCCCTATAGCGAAGCACGAGGACTTCAGCTAGTTAATTTCTTACGTCAATCAAATCGCAAATGCGGGATATTCAAACCTCTAACCTCCCGATTGATAGGGCGAGTTTTAACTATTAGGCCCACACTGCAGAACATTAAAGTGAAACAGTAGCGCACACCGTATAAATTGTGACATTGTAAGTAATTGGATAAGTTTATTCCAGCAAGCACAATGGCCTCAGAGACGTTGCGTTATCGCATATATTCGCAATAATTTCGCACGTCTCCACCTCAGGCGGGCTGTAAGAGCGACACTTTTACCGTAAGTATTCACAAGGAGGTAAAGTCGGAAGGAAAGGACAACATGAATGCTTTTAACCTACTTTGCGATTTACGTCGTTTTTGCCAACATGGATATCCATATTTTGGCAACGTTTGTATTTTGTGCGTGGTTTATACACAAAATAGTTATATTGTATGAAATATGCATAGCATTTATATAATAGTTATAATTATACAGTGCGTCACTGTCACCACAAGATTCTACCATCTGTTTTACTAAGTGGTATAACCAGTGTTACTTAATTATGAAAATCATCTTAGTCCTCAGGAGTACCAACTTATCAATAATCGACTTCAGGTAGAACCACTGTTCTAAATGAAATTACTTACAGATTTTTATAGACGGCAGTCACAACTTATCATATCATGTGGACTGTAGGTATGCTCGTTTGCTTCTTCAAACTGATAAGAATACACCACTAAAGTTCTGTGTTTAATTACCCAGCCTTTTTAGGTGTGTGTTTGGATACTTATTAATATTTTTTCTGTGTGTCCATGGCACTCACAATACAAAAACTATCGAATTAAATTTGGTTACGAATATCGCGGTATAGCTTTTTTTTACTACATTGAGGTAGAAAACGAGCATCCGCAGCAGTCCACCTAATAGTAAGTGGTGACCGTCGTATAGGACTTCTGTAACTTCAAATAAGATGGGTTCAATATAATTTGAAAACTGATGCAATGCTACACCCGAGAACTAAGATGTTCGCCTCATACAAAAATGAGCCGGTACCCACCTCCTTCCACAAACGCACGAACTGCTTCACGTTGAAAACAGATGTGACGGAGGTATCTTCCCGGTCGAACTAATGTAATTTTTCCACCTGGTGATATATCTAATAAACAATATAATTTTTCTTTACCTTTATTGTTATTTCCATTTTATGTATATTATCAGATACTACAAAGAATAGTCATTTTATATGCAAAGCGTCATGATATCACCATTTCTTCTCGTTATCGCTTAGATAACTTGAATGTTCCATACAAAAGCACCCGTGTTACCCATATTAACGAAAATGTTGGCGTTCCGAAAAGATTTTGGGAAAGCGGAAAGTCATTTAGATAAGTGGAAAAAAACTGGCGTTTCTATTCACGTTATATCTGCGTCACCGGAATAGGGCCGCGGAGTATTCACGCACCTGAGATAAGTTAATATCACAGAATTACATGAGGCCTCTGCGTTCGCTTTGTAATACAAGCTTCCGCCGTCGACTGCGTTCGTGCTCTTATTTGTGAGTTGAGGTCGTAATATTGACAATTAAATAGACTGCAAGAAAATCCGTAAAAACACGATTAGACAATTTTATAAACAATCTTCCTAATGGTGTTCATTGATCTCTTAAAAATATCTCAATATTTTTATCCCAACTGCTTTTAATACAAATAAATTGATATTTTGAATAGAAACTTATTTGTATTAAAAGCATTTTAATTATTAAAACTTTACCCGCTAAAGCATCAAAGAATACTCCGGCTTTACCCACCAATACAGCAGCCATTAACATCAAATAATAATACTGCGTAACTTAACATCAAATAATAATACTGCGTAAGATATTTCCAGCGTTAAAGAGCTGGAATAATTTTTACGAATCACAGATTTATTTTAAGATTAAGTAAGATATATTGGATAGTTGATTATCACATATTTAACCGTAAGGTAATTTTGATTTGATACCCCTACACATTTCGGGAGAACATCTGCGCCCTTAATGTTAATCTAGTATAATTTCAAAGGGCAATATAAAAGAAACTTACACAGAGCAAAATATTCCAAGAATTTCGAAAATATGATACACTAGATATCGTTTATAAATAGATCCATGAATGTATAGGTATACGTAACAGTCAACCATGTCCAAAAGACCTTTGATATTTGTAAAAAGCTTTCCTAGACAATATTATGTAAACAAAATAATCTCTTTCATTCTTAAGCCTTATGAAGTGCTAGTACATGGGATACCTTTTCAACATTTTAAATACATTATTTGTGTATGTTAAATAAATAATATATTTATATTTTTTCATGTATTTTTATTTAATCTTGATTGTTAGGTATTTATCCTAACAATCAAGATAATTAAAGTTTAAAATTTTACTTGGCTAGTTTTACAAAAAAAAAACAATTTTATATATAAATACATTAAAAGTAAGGAAAACTTATCATTAGACAAATACATTAAAAAGTATAGGTTTCATATAAGTAAAAACTAGCCAAGTGAAACTTTGAGCTTGAATTATATTCTAAATTAAATGAATGGTTTGTGTTTAGAGACTATGTTTTGTTGTACCTTAAAATCTCTTAGTAATACCTATACAGGACTTGGTACCTATTTAGATTTCAATTCTTTTGTAGGCTAATTAGACAGTAATGAACTTGGCTTTTTTTCACATTTATGTTTTTTATGGGATATATAACTCTCTATTCATTTGCTGCCGAAACTATGTTACATACCCAAAATAGTACTTTCTTTGAACCTGAGATAATTTAATACCGTTGATCATAAGTGATCGTCCCTTGTCCTTTATATTAGGGATGTTATGGGTTCAATCGGATCGGATCTGGATATAGATACAGATAGGTACAATAGTGGTTTCAGATACGATTGCAGATAAGTATTTTAGATTATCCGATAATTTTAGATAGCTTCAGTTAGGGATATGATATTTTGAAGAAATTATTAAGTTGAAGCAAATAAATGACCTAATTAGTCAAATTATTTGGTTTAAACTATAAATAGCTGTGCGAAACTTCTTCATAATGCTTATAATTTAGATTGCACGTATCTAAAATTGTTCGAAACCCTTTAACGGATCCGATTACGGTTTTGGCTACATTTTTATTTCGGATATCCGAAGTTTCGGTTACCATTATAGCTCCATAACATCCCTGCTTTATATCTCCATAATTGTTGTAATAGGACCCCTCTATTCGATGAAGTGTAAAGGGCGGTAATTTATTGGGTAACTTCGCCCACTCGATTGTACAGACAACACTATTACAAATGATAATGCCAGTTTAATTACTTTCGCGCCCGAAAATAATTTCATTAGTCGTTGGCACTTGAATTGTGATTGCGTTAAATTAGTTGCTCACGATTAAATACCTTAACTGCCTTTTAGACGCTTACCTGAAAGAGAGAAGAGGATTATTAGTACAGTTTGAGAACATTAAATTGACAACCCTCATGGCGGAGTGGGCACTCTACCGGTCTGACGCGCATTGGGTTCCGGGTTCGGTCCCGGCCAAGTAGACATCTGAATGATGAGTTTAAATTTTTGTTCTGGGTCTGGGTGTTTATGTATTTGTCTTTGTGTGTCTATGGCACCCGCGACACAGGAGAATATCCTAGTGCGCGCCTATGAGTGTAGAAAGCGTGTGTGTATTAAATGAACACTGAAATAAATTAAAATAATAATTTGGAAGTTGAGAGTACCTATAATTCTACTCAGTAAGCATGCCACATAAATTAAAAATGTATTTAAACGTCAATGTTGTGTTATTATTTGACCCGTGTAGTAGGGCAATACTTTAAATATTATATAGAAATAATAAATGTGCATGCCACCATTATATTGCTTAACATTACTGTTATTAGACACAAATACTTTAAGATACCAACTTTAAAACATACGCGGTGTATTCCCGAGGGGTAGGGTAGTAGAAGGTGGTAGAACTCTTTGTGATACGATTCCGGAATCCACCATCGTCACACCTGTTTCTGGTTAAAAACAGCAGTGTTATGCGCTGTTATGTTCTGGTCTGAAGGGTGTGGTAAGGGAGACATGCTTTTCCGAGGCATTCCATTTTAGTCCTCAGAGGTAGCAACGTATCTGTGGCTAACTTGGGTTAGACTTTGATCTTACCTAGGGTTAATTACAGATGTCCATGGACGGCAGTAGCCACTTACCATCAGGTGGGCTGCATACTCGTTTGCTACTT
>DWLI01000802.1:0-18494 GCA_018249915.1 Cecropterus dorantes dorantes | reverse complement strand
ATGCTCGTTGGTTCCTTCAGTCTAATAAAAAAGGTCGTACAGAGAACAAAGTGAGACAACCACATGCTCATCAACGCCAGACTTCATACAGATGAATGATACTAAGGAACGGTTGAACCAACTTACCATCAGGGACTGCATGGTCATTTCCAATTTGCATATTTACCGTCAATCCATTATTGTCCCACTGCTGGGCACGGGTCTTCTCTCAGATTGAGACAGTTTCAGGCCATAGTCCACCGCGCTGGCCAGGTGCGAATTGGTAGACTTCACACACCTTTGAGAACTTTTTAAAGAACTCTTAGGTGTGTAGGTTCCACGATGTTTTTCTTCACCATAAAGCAGTGATAATTAACTTTAATTTTAGGAAAATCAGTGGTGCGTGCCTGGGATTCGAACCCCGGACCCTCAATTGAGTCGCCGAGTTTCAACCATACGGCTAGCACTGCTCATTTGCATATTTAGTCCTGTCCAGTGAAGTCCTTTTTGTAGGTCTTTCGTCGTTTTTGTAACCTTTTTCTTCATTCTTAACATTTATATTTCAGTATTTCTTATATATCGAAATGAATAAAAAAGACAATTAATGAATAAGAGAATGAATGAAAAAGAAAATTCTCTACATAATTATTAAATGAAAAAAACAGAGTATCTCATCTTATTCAATGTGCATTAAATAAAATGTGTCTCCGAATCCACAAAGTGCTTACTTTTATCGTTACATTTGCTAATCCTCTTTGCCTACAGTAAAAGCTAAAGTAGTACACTTTGGAACAAAGGAAATGCTTAGCAATTTCAAAATGTCGTTACCCATCTGCCTGTTCCCAATTGTATTTGTGAAAACCATGGCAATGACCTACATTATTTTGTCTTTTTTGTTACAAAACGGCCTTTCCTTTATCTACCGACCATTTCGTAAAAATGCGTGGTTTGAATTAAATTATAATGCCATTATATATCTATAAATAATTATATATAAATTTGGCTGAACTTAACTAATTGAGAAAAAAACAATCTGGTAAAAGATAGGCTGTGTACACTTATGTATGATCGTATATATTTTTTAATATGCAATACAAATAATATAAGTATAACGAATTTGTTAAATTAATATCATTGTCGGAGAACGTAGTCGAATGCGTGACCTAAGCTTAGTTTATAATATTTAAAATTACTTTGTTGGTAGCCTTTTCAATAAAATTTGCGATTATTACTAGTCAACTTAATGATTTCAATTTAACATGATTGTAATCTGTAATCTTTCACCAACTTAAGATTAGACTCTTACTTGATGTTGGCCATAGATATGTTGTCCCCCTATAAAGGCTAAATTACAAGACCTCGGATTAGTATGCCTCCCATACCACATCCGACAAAGCAGACACCATAGCTTTTAACACTGTCTTTATTAGACAGAAATAGGTGTGGCGATGATGCTGTAGAAGTTGAACTACAAATACTTCTACCATGTTCAAAATCGCGATTAGAAATAAAACTGCAATAAAAACTAGCTCAATAAATAAAATGACAACTACAATCATAAATGAGATAAAAATAGCTTACAAGTAAGGAAGAAAGATTTTAATGTACATATTCATTTGTTAGCAGGTAGTCGAGATACATATACAAAGGCTACATCGTTTACCTTAATTAAATAAACGGGATAGTAAAATTGTTTTTACCAAAAATAGAAACGGACTTCAATGTCAAAAAAGAAGTTAATCTTTACTTAAATATATTTGGGCTCAGTACATACAGAGTACATATTACATTATCTCGAAGTCGCGAGATACTTCGCTCGTTCACGACGAAGAAACTATGCTCTACGAGTATATGACCACCGGCTTCAGAACTATGTCCTAAGCACACCGGTTAATTTGAAAACATCTTGTCTCTACTACTATTAACATTTTAAATTATCTCAAGCACCTATTTAAAGAAGGATTAAATTTAAATGCAGAAGGAAAATGCTCAGTAAATCTTAGTGCAGTGCTACATTGAGTAATTTTCCAACGCTTGAAGACAGATAAAACGCCGAGAGTAATACTAGTTGGTTGCAAAACAAATAATGGGATGCGCGAAGGAAAGACAGAGTTTCAAAAAAATAATTAACATTTACCCTCAATTCGTAGATCTGTTTGAATAGCCGTCTGGGGTACGGTTCTTAAGGTGAATTTTATTTAATTTGTTACTTAAAGCGTTGATGCCATAGAAGGCGCCAAAAGGAAGAATTGATGATTCCGATATCTATACTATTCTAGTTAACTCTTAAGGTTTAAGTACTGCCTGATGTTACTCAGAGATATGTTGAAACTGTTGAGACCGGGAAATTACCATGTACAAAATCAATTTTGACGACCCACGTGGTGGAGCGGTCACCATAATGGGCTAACGCGCAGTGGGTCCCGGGTTCGATTCCCGGCCAGACAGACATCTGAATGATGAATTTAGCTTTTCTGTTCCGGGTCTGGGTGTTTGTGTATTCGTCTTTATGTGTCCATGGCGCCCGCGACACAGGACAAAATCCTAGTGCGCGGCTATGAGTGTAGAAAGCATGTATCTTTAACGTGTATCTTTAATTAACGTTCATTTTGACTGCGGAATCTTTTTGCGTGTACTACTGACTAAAATCCGCATTTTAACGTTTCTGGACTATTTTAGAATTTACTGCACGTATGTATCTTATGTATCCTAATGAAGTGGCCACCGGATCAACCGGCCGTTGAACCAATTATTTAGCTAAATTGGCAAGCGCTTTGATCTTCTACCCAGATAGGACGTATTTATAGACCAACCTGTCAAACTGATTAAAATTATCTGATGCGCCCCAGTTACCCAAATTTCTGATGAATACACGCAAAAATGCGGAAAAACCTGAAAATGTAAATGGAACTGTTACAACACCACTGACATATTTATTAAACTTACGTGTAGCTACCATTTGATAAATATTTCGAAACAAGTCTACAGTTTAACGTTTCGAAGTGAAAAGGTCCTTAGTACGAGCTTATTACGTTTCGTCAAAACTCAAGTTGCTAAGTACATTGCAAGGTATGTTTGGTTGCCGGCTCACTTATGTACGAGGCGACTATCTCAGTCCTTGGGAGTAGCAACGCATCTGTGATCGACTTCAGATAGAACCCCTGTTCTGTATGAAGTTGCTTACATATATCTATGCGGCAGTTACACTTACCACTTATCATCAGGTGGATTGCATGCTCGTTTGATACTTTAATCTAAAAAAAAATCTAAAACTAAAAAGTTAACGTTAAACGTAATCGTTTTGACGAAACGTAATGTACTACAACTAAGGAGACTGAATCGGCGACCATTTAAACAACTGAGAACTATAAATCGTTTGGAGATAAGAAGTCACCTCTTACTCAGAGTGAAACAAAGGCGGCTATTATATTTCGTGTTACCTAAGTGTGCTTTTGAAAGCAGTTTACGTTTCTATAGAGACAGTCTCGTGTCGACGCGCGGTACAAAAGTCTAGATGGAGCGGCGATCCCGACAAAAGGTTGAGTGCAACGAACATTCTTGCACGGAACTTGCTATCTAGAAATTTATCTGTGACAATGAAATTGTTATGTCTTGATGCAATTTGCTCTGTTTTAATAGGTTTATCTAGATTTTGCAACTTAATTAAAGGGGAGAGCTTGTAGTTTAAGATCTAAAATGTCTCCTACAAAAACGATGGTTTCATAATCATAATTTTAGATCTTTTTACGCTGACTACATAAATGTTAGACGCTAAATAATATGACACAAAAACGCTCATATTATTTATTTATCGCTACCATCAATTGAAGGACATTTAGTATCGTAAGTAAATACGATCTGTCAATGCCACATATCTATGAATCAATGTAATATTTCACATTATTGCACATACGGGATAAGTTTTGCGACAAACACGCTACCTGTCTACAACTTGTATCTGACTCCCATGATTTGCGTAAGATCGCAAAATCGATAACAGCCGTCGCGACCGTATGACCCAATTCAACGGCGACTCGGCATGAGCTCCGCGCGAATGTCAAGTATCTTGACGTGCGTGCATTTGGCGCGGGTCAACCGATAATGATATCGCCGGATAATTATCCCGACATGTCAGCCGTAAAGATTTTTATTTAATTGTATGCGTTTCACTTTATTGTGTAATGTTCACGAAACGATCGGATCGGATTACGCATAAAAGTCGCACCGGGTCAAACCGGACACTTGGCAACGAACGGATTTAAATCACGCCCGGGCCAATTGGGTCAAAGCGGAGTGATAGCGCCGGGTCGATGGGGGACGCAACGCTCTCTCAGGTAACAAGCCTAATCGAGCTAATGGCTTTAACAGTACATAGCGACCGGGGAGTTCGTAAATCTGAATCAGTTCTAGACCAAGTCGTGGTTACGGTCAAATTATCGGTCATTGGCAAATGGTAACGTATGATAACTAAGCCCTGGTCGGGAAAATTTGCGTTTAGTTTCTGACTGAATTTCTTGATAGTCATATTCTTAATTTCTCAATCATGAAGTAAAAGATACAGCCCGGCATCTCTATTCATGTAACTCTTTTAATACACTTTAGTATACTTTACTTGATATTTTAAAATTTTCCGGTGAAACCAATACTACATTTCATTTGATGTCCATAGCTGCTAGCAACTACATGACCACGAAAGCTTCAATCTCCTTTTACAAATCCATATTTAGAATGAAACACATGAAAATTTTCACGTTGAAGATATGTTTATGACCGTATATCAATATGACAATTCTTCTTAATTATCATTAATCAATCATATCAGATATATTACAGAATCGCATACAATATGTTTAAGGATATACATCTACAGGGTTATACTGGACTCTTGAAAAACCGGTAGTACGGACGAATCTATATCGGGCTCGGTGGAATTGGGTCACTGTAATGATACCGCGGGTCGATGCCAGGAGGACGCTCTCCAGGTAGCGAGCCTAATAGGACTAATAACGCTAATGATGCGGAATTTTTAATTATTTTCGTTTATAGACCATTTTTTTTTGTGTCGGTTACGTGACATGTAATTATATAATACATAAGAGTGTAGTCTCAGAAGGTCACCACTACACATTATCATATGCTGTTGTGTACTAGTTTTAAGGGTGTAGAGAGAGACAGTATTAGTCGACGGTCCAACTTAGTCAACGCAATAAAGCATCTATGGCCAATATAAGGTAGAACTCCCAATCTTATTTGGTTGTGATTACAGATGTTTAGATTACATTGACAGCGGTGAGCAATTACTATCAGGTGGATTATAAGCTCTTTTGCTACTTTTTTTTTTAATGTTCATACCTATAATATATATGCGGTATAATTCTATATGCATTATCTACTTGTAACCCTTTAGACAATGCAAAATCAACGAGTGCAGTACAGAAAGAAGTAATAATAAATAATAACTTACATGGTTTAAAAATACCTGTCGCCTGTAAATACATTCCTACTTATGAACAGGATGAACGAATGAATGAGTGGTCTCCATTCAGAATGAAAGTAGACTTGAGAGATATTGCTTTAATTTGTTTTTCAAGTATTTTATGCTTATCTTAAGAGTGACTGATTAGCCCAGTATGAACTACTGATAGACTCGTTTACTAACCGAATTCCAGAGTTGATTGGTTTACCTTTTCGGACCAGTTTTAGGAAACTTTCTCTAATTAACAATCAAATCTCTGTGTACATTTTTCGTTCAAAGTATTTCACTTTTATTGTATATAATAAAAAAAATCGTTGGCTTTATTTTTGTTAAGAGTAAATTTGCCTTACAAATCATTATCATGAACTTTCTTCATAGATAGTTTGTCAAAATTGTTGACTAATACATATCAATAACGTATAAAAAAGCAAAAACAATAAAAAATAAAATACTTCTATGTCATTACAAAGGTATAATAAACATATACGAGTATAGGTTTTGTAAATAAGTGGGTAAATAGTATATAGGCGCTCATATTGGATATAGCTTACGTCGTAATCCAGCTATATATGTTGTGTGTCGACTTCAGAACCATTACTTGCTTTTAGTGATATTACGTGTTTGTCATGGTATTAGTAGAATATTATTGTAAAGTGCTATCCTTGTGACTTCACGAGTTTCATAGTTTTATTGCCATTTAAATGAACAATTGACTTCTTTCAATTACCTTTTGAGTATAACTTGTACGTACCGCTTTGCTATGGTATGGCATTCAATATTATGAAGACCTATTAAGTACATCTGCACTTGATATGTACGTAATACTAAATATAACAATATGAAATATATATCCACAAAAGTACCCAAGTAGCTTAGTAGTTGCGTACAAGAAAGTGGAACTTAGCGTTCGTTTTCTCAAGATTGTACTTGAAAACTTTACCGGGGCATCTAGTTGCGAGTTAGTGGTCTCGAGCTTATCTCCTGACGAGTTGTTGGCCACTACGTCCATATAGTGTTACGTCGGTGGAAAGTTAAGTATTTTCTTTAGTTTCACAGTTTTTCTTAAGTTGTTCGTGCTTGTTTTAGACCTAACTTTCCGATTACTGAGCCTGTAGTACATCCCTTGCACATATTCCTCATATAGATTGAGTTTTGCTTAATAGGAGACCTTTTTATATGAAAGTAGAAGTCAAGCAAGCAGTCCACCTTAGGATAAGTGGCCTATGATCGTCTATAATATATAATCATTCCCAGATAAGACAAGAGTCTCACCTGTGGTTGGCAACAGATACGTTGCTACTACTGAAGTCTGTATGGCCTGATTAATATGTGACCAACGTCAGGAAGGGTACTAATCTTATCTGAGGTTGAGATAGGGTGTGCTGCATTCTCGTTTGCTGCTTTGATGTTATTTAAACAAAACTCTTTCTTGAGACAGCGTCCAGGATATATAGAGTTATAACAATAAAGACGATGTATATTATATAGTATATTATTGAGCTTTGTTTAAGACAGACGACAGATAAAACAGGTTTTATGTTTCCCTACGCTAATAAGCACACAAGCTTAGAAAATGAGAGTTATTTAGAAATTATACGAAGACACTTAAATTTTATTTATTTATGTATCTTCTATTTTGCGTTTCTGGATTTGCTCCAATTGTCTGAAACGTCATAGCTAGCTATCATTTATGACACTGTTTTTCAAAGTGTACGTAGAGACCCCTTCAGGGGCCGCTAAGCCTCCATGTGGCTGCAAGCACCAGTAAAACAAAAAAATATAAAGTAAAATAAATAACATACTTTTACTAAGTCTTTTTTTTTATTAAAAAGCATTTGGCTACTTTAAAGTATTAAATGATTTATCTACCTGATACCTGATTTACAAATAAGTAATATTATAGTACATTATTCATATCATGATTAAACATCAGTTCCCCAACTTATGTTTAATTTTTGTATTTACCTAACTAGGGGGTCGCGAAATATTTTTACATTTTGATATGGATCGTACTATTAAAAGATTGAAATGCACTGCTCTATGTAATAAATGTGATGTGTCCAGTAAATCTCCATAACGCAGTTGATATATGGTGCGGACCACGCATCGCAAATTAGCTCAATTGTCGTTCGCACCGGAATGTACGGTATGTGTTGTAGGTTCAATCACACTTGCAAGTACGTATTGTACTATTATACTGCCCTGCAGTTAGATATGATCCGCACTGAGCTAATGTAAGCGTTTTTATAAATCCATAGATATAATAAAAATGAAAATTTCGCATGTCTTTCAATTATATTTGTAGTTGTGTATTGCTATCTGTAAAGTAGTTTAGAGGACCGAGATTAAATTATAATAGAAATATATAGAATTTTAAGAATATTTGTATATTTCTTCAAACTAAAATTACCAAATTTAATTTGAATAATTTGAAATATGACGAAGAATTCATTTGATTCTTTCTTTTTATTTATTACCACCTGCCGCAAATTCTCTAGCCACCCAGGGTTGACTGGTAGAGAATGCCATCAGGCATTAAGTTTGCCCTGTTGTATCTTTTATTTTAGATGTGCAATAATTAAATAAAAAATTAAAAATAAATGTTGAAGTTGTCGAAGACAATACTGAAAGTTATGTTTTTTAACCACGGAGCACATCTAGTTAGTAAATTTAGCCCCTGTATATTTCTTTGACAGTTTGTCACCTAACTACCATAGGTGACATTAAAAGAGAGTGCTATAGAGTGCATGTGTAGTTGTCCGTCGTCTGGTTCGGAGATTGCCACTAGGCATACTTGTAGTAGTGCAACTGTGACCAACCTGAAGTAGGTTCATGTCCTATTTACCTTATAGATACCAATATCATGATGCAACCTACGATTAAACTGAATGAACCACTAACAAAAACTACTCGTTTCCAAGTGGAATTTAATCTTCCTCGATTAGAACATTGTATAATAAGTTTTTTCATGCATAATACATAATTTACTTGGCAGCGTACGTAACATATTGAATCAGATTCAATAATTCAGTGATGTAATGCGATTTGCGTAGAAACAGCACGCGAAACAAAATGGCGACCTTGTAATACCTAGCAGACCTCTAGACTGTGTGTCTTATATGGTAAAGTCAGATTTTAGTGTAGTTTTTGTTCAGGGAAATATCATTTGAATACTAACGACTTGTTAGAAAGACGTCATTAACGCGAAATGTTCGTTTTAAAAAGTAGTATTATCTATCTCCTCTTAACATCCCCCTAAACACGAGTAATATTTAAGGTCAAAAAATGTATTAGCTATAAGTCTATTGTGCCTATTCAGTTTATAGTGATATTTTTAATTTATGTAAAATTAAAGGAAGCTTACTGTACAACGAATACATTCAATAATATCGACACTACACAGATTCATATTAAAATTGGACATATCCTTTCATCTTATCCTTCAGGGTATCCCCAGTCTACAATAACCTTTTCGACATGGAAGGTTTTTAAAAAATATAAAAGAAAATATTTTTTTTTGGTTCAGATTTACTTTGTTTATTGATGTATTATTTTATCGTTTTTTGTGACACTGTGCGCGATTTTTTTATTTTATAAAAACTCGGAAGGTTTTTTTTTTCTTCTTCAAAAGTATAACGCAGAAACTTTACAGGATTTAGATGTTTCGGCTCTTAGACCTCACCTCATGACAGTCGCTCATAAACCCCATTTTATCGTAAATGTCAGTTGTTCTAAAACTTAACTCGCATAATTGCTACGATCCTTTGAAATTCAGCATTACGCAACTCGTTAAACAGATGGGCTCATTCAATGTAAAGTGCGGTTCCGTAGGCCGAACATTAAGTGCGTACTATACGATACGGTGTAGCGAAGTAGGTCAGAGATGATGGTGAAGATTGATCGTCGTTAACGAGATATCTTGAGTTCTTGAATAGTACGGTTTTGTTGGGTTCTTTTAATGTTTTTGTTAAGTTGATTAACGTTAACGTACTGTATTAACGTTTTATTTTATAGTAGAAGCATCAAATGGGCACGCTTTTCACCTGTCGGTAAGTTTCAAAGATTCATCCAAGATAACGAGTAATCTCGGAAAACCACTGTTAGATTTTTCTATATCCGTTTTAATATTAGTATTTATTTCAAGACTTGCTGTGCCCGTACCTTCACCTGTGTTTAAATAATTTAACAGTATGATAGAATAGTTTAAATCAATTTACATATATTTTAGTTACATCCAAACTATGATCTATCGATAAATTTTGAATCCTTGAAATTAAGTTCATTAGTTATTTTTTATGAGAATTCAAGCACACAGACGAACTGTCAGTCGTCTATACTATTATATATACTAATTCATTTTGTAATATATTATGTAGAAATAACATAATCGCTTTATGCTTTTTAGAAAACAAACAAACAGAAATAATAAAACATATCTTTAGTCATAGACGTGATTCTATTAACGACTAAGTAGTCCCCATTACGTTGATCTCTACATAATGTAACTGAAACATTGATGATAAAGCAAAAATGGATGTGCATTCCGAAACCACTGTTATTATTTCTTTTATTACTGGTTTCATTTATCGCAAAGACCCTTACCATAATCAAAGTGCGTAACTATGTAGGTCACAGTCAGAAGGGTGCGATCGATTGGACGCGAGATGTCGCGAGGTTATTGCACTGTTTGCGTATTTTTTTATCTGCTTTACTTTGTTGGTTTAATGGAACTTGGGTTGTGGCTTAGAACATTTGAGCTGTTTGGGCTCTAAACGGAGTTTACTGATTTATTATTATATGAACAAAGTAGGTTAATATTCTTATTTATTGGGATAATCTAAGATATCTAAGCTGCAACGTTTAGGTACTTATTTTTTATGTAGAGGTCTATTTAAAAAAAAAAAAAAAGAATCGAATAGAATCGAATCGAATTTACCATAGAATTCGTAAATTTACGCTACATTTGTTTAAAATAACTTATTATAAATTTGTGTAATATAAAAACTCGGGTTACAAAGCGTTTCTTATACGTTTTAATTTAATAAGGAAGTAGGAAAAGAAATAAATGCATATGTTATGTGTAATACAGGATAGAAACGTTAAGTGTCAATACTCGATAACTTCGTAATATACATAGTATAGGAGGAAATAAATGATCCACTCGTTTTTAATGAAGGAAAACAGAAAAGTGATTAACATACCTAAGAGTACTACATTTCAAGGTGTATGAAGCGAATACGAATGTAAGCCTACATAATATTGGACACTAACTTCCTACAACATTACATTACAGTTATCTAGCACTCAACATTATAAAAAATAGCTATTTTCACGCGCAATAATTGATTAGTAAAATATTGTAAGTAATAAATATCCTTATGATAGATCGAAGAAACTACACATTCAAAGAACGTACCGACTGTAAAGAGCAAAAATTATCTGTATTAATTGCTCATTTTTTTTAATGATTTACTTTAACGAATATTTAATATCTATTAAGCCTATTGAAACATCAAGCTATATATTTTATTTTTTAAAACATAAATTTAATTATAGTAGCTATTTATACGTTACTGAAAGTCTTAATTAAGTAAAATGTTACAATTGATCGATTCTGGTTTTGAAGAAGTACGTGGGGTGCCTTGATATCAATGAGGACAATTATTACAGCCACTTTTAATTTAAGTATACTTTAAGCTTAGGCGCTACTGAAACAAATGTATCTATCTAGGTAATGCAAATAACCTGCATCAAACCTCACAATATATCCTAAAACAAACATTACCTTATCGTTACAGACATAAGCTATCTGCACTGCACAGTTTGATAACCCACTTCCTCTATGCGAAATCCAAGATTGTGCTCTCTAAACATTTGATGATACGTAATCGTAATCGTAGAAAATTGTCTCGTGATTATTATAAATTGGCTGAATTATTCATGCCTCACTATGGGACATAAAAATAATCGCCATATTTAAATAGAGCAAAATATCAAAAACAAAAGTATCCTTCCAGTTGACCAGGTAAATAAACCTCATCCATGCAAAATTTCATGTAAATTGGACTAGTGGTTCTTGCGTTATTGAGTAACAGGCACACCATCAAATTTTTATATATTAGTATAGATAACCGTAACAGAAAATATTTAAGGAGTCCAGCGAATTGTTTACACTCGTATCTGCTGGGGAAAAGTTAACATCTTGACGTGGTCGCGAGTTAGACCGTTCGTGGCGAAGTTTCATGCCCACTTCTGTACTTCGGAGGACAATTTAAGCACTGTTAAATTATCCTTATGGGTGGTTAACATTAGAGGGATATAAACCCGTAACTTCCTCTTCAAATCCATTTGAAGTATATGTATGGTCCAGTGTGTTGTTCCTATACGGATATTGTAGGAATAATCTTTGGGACCTTGAGTCAATTTTAGACGTTGGTGCGTCCGGGAATCTGTGCGAGGTCTTTTATTAAGTGGTCCGAAGTAAATCGGGCCAAATTGCACTGTCAACCCAATTGTAGTTTACACTTGTGAAGTTGTTACTTTTTGCTACAGGACGAGTTTATTGAACATAGTTTTACTGTGGTTAATTTATTAGTTGAAAAAGGACGCAGTATATTTTGGAACATAATAAATTCAAAATAAAACTACCCTCTTTTGAGATGTTTACGAGAAAGGGATCATGAAACTTATGGTAACCCTCTGTCTCCATCATCAGATAGCTCGAAGATCAGACCGTTGCTATAAATGCAATATTTAAATTATATGTGTATAAATTTATGATTTGGGCGACATGTGTTCAAGGAACTAACTGTAATAAAATTATGAATATTATACAAATAAATTATTCACCTATTAAATGGATAATTAATTAGCTAATTAAACTGCCAATTTGCTTTCCATATCAATAAGTGGCAAAGTATCACAATCGAGCCCGGGTTCAGCCGGGATTCGCGACATGAGTGCTTATGAATGTTCTTTTTGTTCCAAGAGTAAAATTTGGGGTGTGGAACAAGTCACAGATGTTTGCCGTGAATTACTCCAAAGATGTCAGGTGAAAGATAATGCAAATAACGTATGAAGTGTAATGAGTTGTTCTTGAGGAATTATAAATGTTACGACGCTTATGGCTTGGGTCATTAACTTCGTGTTCTATAATCCTGTTTGCAGTTACAGACGACATTGTAGTAGTAGTAAACTGCATTTCTTGTGGCTAGATATAACGTAAAAAACAAATTGATAATTTATTATTTGTTCCGCTTAACATCTTGATAAGTTAATTTCGCTAAACGGTTATCTGTCATCAGGTTGGAGTTCAAGCAGTTCTCAAGACGCAAGTGCTTGCGAGTGTCTGGCTAGTTCCGCCACGTAACAATCGTAGTTGGTGCAAGTTATCAGCTTATTCGGAATATTTAAGACTATTCTTCTCCCTTTAAAGAACATTTACGAAATCTTTTAATATTAGGACTTCCCCTTTAATGCTAATTTGCTTGAGACTTTGTTTCTTGTAAACTCGTACTTAGGTATTCGTATTTTTATTTAATTGGAATCTTGATTTGTAGGTGCTGCTTCTTGGCTCTTTATTTTTTTGCTCAAGCACAATTAAAAAATAAGCGCAAGGGTATCTGTTTTGGGTTGATAGCCCGTGTTACTATTGCCCTCTCATTACCAGTAATTAAATATACAATGTGTCATCATCATCATCAAGTATCATGCTCGCTAAAGCTTATTAACGAATTACTAGCCTTAGTGAGCACGCTGTGTTATTCGTCTACAAATAGCCAGAGAAACGTGAATTCCTTAATCATTTCCACTTATCTTGAGTTAAATTAGCAGTGTAATGAGTTTTCTCGGATCTGCCACTCATGTCTATGTAATATAACTAGATTGAGACACTTTTCCGCTTACATTCTCTCGCTTGGGCGGAGTCTCAAGACAGTTGGAGTTCAGCCAAACCGAGCTCTCGGGTGCACGGAGTCTTTTATGAAAGAATTATTGTTTCAAATTTCGTCTGTAGTTTGCAGTTTCCGTCGTGAATGGCTAATGTGAGGCCGGGCTTTTGCAATCTAATAACTACAATGCATGAGCGCGTTTTAAACTTCTTTATAGTACTCTATAGCTGTTATGTATATAAAAGCATTTATTATCCGATGTTAAAATAAATTTTGTATTTTAAAGGTTTGGGTTAAACTATTGCGTTTAAGAAGTGTTCCTTCACCTTGTCTTCAAATTAGTTTATAGCATGAGTTAGTAAGATGAAATTAATGGTTACCGACTGTATTGCAACTTGCGGAACACGGATACCTAAAACCAACATGGCATAAATGTCACTTGATGTGAGGTGGTTATTGCCACGTACAGGCGTTTGCAACACCAGGGAAGAAGATACTGCCTTATCAGCTCTCAACAAACAGCAAGTTTTTTCCATATTATTTTAGGAAACCCGAGTAATGTTATTCTGGAAATATTTTGCTCCATGCCCCCAGAAACGGACGTGCATAGCGGCAATTTACCTTTAAACAAATAGTTACCAACACGTTCACGTAAGCAAACCCAAAATATTAGTAAAAGTTGACCACCTTTACTGCGATATCGTTGACATAAATCAGAACTAGTATGAAAACTGTGAGCGTATAAGACTCGCATTGTACCTATTGACGTGTGCTTACTTAACACGCGACCGCCTTTGCTTTTGTATATCCCTCTTTACTCCCTCCGAATAGAACCTAATATTCCGGACGACGTAACAAAATAAACCTTCATGACCTGAAGTATACTCAAATGGGCTCGGTTCGACAGCTCATGTCGAAATACCATCCAAATGCCTTTATGTTATTCGCTGAAAATTCAGGTAAGCGGGTTATGTATCGTTGTTTTAGTTCGCCGTTAAATTTAATCGCTTTTACTGTTCTATTCCTTTTGATGAGAAAATCAGTTGGATCATTGTGTATATTGACACGAGGCTAATTTTGAGTCATAAACTGAGTAAAATTTGACGAAAAATTCCGAGTAGTTGAGTAATAAATATCAAAAATTGTTGTATATGACAGTTATGTCGTAAATTGTAGATCGGGTTCTTGGTTATAAATCATTATAGAACCATTCGATTATGGTAAAGAAAATGTGACGGAAAAAAATCGAAATGGTTCATTTGGGGGCTTTGGCATGAGGATGTGTCATTATTCTGGATTGACCCTATTCACACAATACTAATGTCGGATAAGTGGACTGTCATAGTAATTGGCCTTATGTAAATAGCCCACTAGTCACCAAGCGATCATCTAATTGCGTTCAGACAGTCAGTTCAATGCCGAACTTACAGTTATTCTTAAACTGTTGCGGTAACTGAGATTGCGTACGTTACAAACGTTGGCGGTTTTTTTTCTTCACTCTTAAATTTAGAACGGCCTCCCACGGGCTGCTGAAAGTGGGTTAATGCCATGCCCACGCGACCTGTGCCCCTTGGTTGATTGACACGCGTCTCTTAACAATACTGGTGTCTATCTCTCCCAGAGAATGTCGCCTACGTCAAAGAGATTTCGTCACCGGAAGGTCAGAATGGGGCCAATGGCAAGCTCTGATGAGTTGAGGGTTCGGATGTCTTTATTCATTAGAGCTGACAGTTCATGGAGCCGAGCTTGTGATGTTTCATACGCCTATTGAATTCGCGGAATATATTTAGGTCAATCTTCGTTTAATGTTTACGTAACGCAAATGTTGTATATTGTCCCTGATTACAATTTGATTGTGTTCTTGTGTAATCAACGTCTGTCGGTGCATTGAGCGTCAAATCGTTTGTCGTTGTGCCCGTGATCGAATGTACAGTTTTGTTTATTTGTGTAATGAAACGCTTTGTGTGATGTTTCACTGTTGTGCTTATTTTTTTGGATCATAACATTATAGCTGTAAACGCACTCAATCCGAGAGTATTATTCATTCTGTAGTGGGACTTAAACAAAAAGCATTGATCCCGTTGTGAGGTCAGCGATTGTCGTCGGTTCAGGAACAATTAATCAGTCGTGTAGGATTATTCTTTATAAATGTTAGCGACCCGCTGCTCTCTTTAGGTTTTCGTGTGGGCGCGGAATTCACGTTACTCGTACTTGTAACCGACTCGATACATGCGATGAATAAATGAAAGAATTCCGTTAATTGGCCTCCATTCGTACGTATATGGTCCGGTATGATCATCTGGAACGTTGATTTGTTGCTGCTAATTGAATCAGAAAATATATTACCGTAATTAATTGTCGACGACCCGAGTGACACATTGATCGCTATATCGATCTGCCGCGAAATCATGGGTTCGATTCCCGGTTAGACAGAATGAAGATTTTTTTTTGGTCTGGATCTTTGTCTATTTGTACCATACCATACGAAATTATAATCTTATTGTAATGATTATATACGTGCACAACATGTTTTGATCTAATCACTGTTTAATTACTGCGGTCAATATCCTCTATTTAGCCTTGGTTGATAGTACCTACTTTGAATTTTAATGTGCATAAAAAACCAACTAGTTAAGATTTCGAAAGATTTTGTTTTTATCTCATTTAGTATTACTTATTTTCCTGTTATTTATGCGATATTCCGTATCTTTATATTTTCTTCATTAGTAACAAGGAAGCAATAGGACAAAGAAGGCTTAAAGTAATTTTCAGTTATCAGACATTTCAAGGTTGTCTTTATTAAACATGGATTCATTACTACCCAATTATAATTTTATGTGAATAGTGGGTGTCAGATTTTCGCGAAACATTTTTAATTAACGCGTTTCTCCGTGCCAGCCTTATACAATCCTTTTAGCACTTTCACATTTAATTGACAATTTCACTTGGAGTCTTAGCTTTGAATAAAAAAAGAAAGTTAAGTTGGACAGCGGTGTCTTGTCAAAACATTTTGATACTTTAAATACACTCGATGTATTGTGTGGCTTTTATAGCGTATTGATACGTACTTCTAAGATAGAACCAGTGTGGTTCGGAGCGATGTCAAACATATTTCTAGCGTGAAACAGTTCTTGCGTTTCCGGCTCACTTTCATATGAGATGACTATCTTAGTCCTCGGAAGTAGCAACGCCTTGCGACTTGTTTATTACTGTAAATTACTTAACTTTAATTTAATTTTTTTAAACGTTTTCTTTCTGAACATTTTCTTTCTTCTTTTAACTTAAACGCTAATAATACAAATTTTTTAATAACTAAGAAACTTACGAAAAAAGGAATATCGGTTGACTATAAAAAAACGTAAAAAACTGTTATTATTAATCTATTAATATAATACTGTTTAGTAAGATATTAAAACTATTCTTCTATAAACAAAAGTGTAAATTAATAAAAGGCGAATACCGCAAAGAATGTTTACACTGGTTACCACTTTTTACATCCTTTAATTGCCTCGACCGTGAGCTCCGAAAACCGGCTGGTCTATAAACATACCCATATATTAAAGTATCTCAAAATACATTAGCACCAACGATGCAGATGTAATAACAACTGAAAGTATTATTAGGTGCAGTTAACAGCACAGAACTGAAGGTTGGCGATTATTGAAATTGCAACAACCTTGGGCTACTGAATATTGTTCTCTTGACCTGCCAATGTAGGTACATTAAAGTGGTAAATTAAACTGATGTTGTATTTATAAATAAGATATCGTGACGAATTGCATCGTTTGAGATGAAAAGATAATTATGGAAATGAGGTCAGTGTAGAACAATGTTTTGGAAAATAAAGTAAATGGAAGATTTATTTTCAAACATTTAAAGTAAGAAGTACAAGTTCCATATATATACAAATAAAATTTAACGAGATGAAGGGAGAATATTCATTTAATAATAAAGAATGAGATTTTGAGAGTTTTTGAGACCTAACGTAGTCGACGTTACTTATGCATTAAATTGACAGTTTTAATCATAGATGAACGCCACATACGACACTCATGACAAGAAAGGGAACTTTTTGGGCTAGGATAATTATTACCCATATTTCAAATTTATTGTACAATAAAAAAAAAACCAACCAAGATTCTTCAATCATTTATCAAAGGCAAATCTGAAACACATTAAAACCACAAAAAAAGCGATTTCTAGCATAACTATGCTGCTCACTTTAGATGGTTAATAAGTAGGTACATAATTCAATTAGATCCATTCATCTACTAATCGTGAAATACCACACACAAGTTAAATAACTTATTGTTATACAACCATGTACAGATCAGCAAGGCCCGTAAATGCTCGACCGTGTAATTCGACATTTGATATCTTTTGTTCCTAGATTGAAACGAAACTGAGTAATTGAAAACCACTATTTTAATTCCCATCAAGCAATCCATCCATTCGGTCACGATCCACTCAAGGCCCACGGTATGGGCGACCAGAAACGTAATTATACACACCTAGACGTTTTTACCACAAAAACTCTGATGCAAAATGTAATTTCATGCCGTATCATAATAGTATTTTATAACGCTGTTTTGCTGTTTCCATGAGGATTTTTAGATTTTTGTTTCGAGTAGGTATGTACAACTTTTTTTTAATTTTGTGGAAATTAAAAATACCATTTTTGAAGTTATACTTCTTTTGGCGCGTTAGGGAAAAATGATGAGAGTGAATTTTTACGATGTGCGCGCACACCGTCACGAAAAACCGACACCCTAAAGTTAGCTATAGTCAACATTTTAGTTATTGTGATATTTAAATAAACTTTATTTAACTATACACCTAATGCATTATAATAAAATCTTCAATGCATGAAATAACTTTTTCTATTGTTAGTGTCTTTTTTTTCTACAAACGTAGAATGAGGCGAAAGATAAAATTTTTTAAAGAGATTTTTACCTTGTTACGCCAAAGAAGTATAACTTCTAACGCGTGTACATTAAGTACATACCTTTTTTAAAATTCTGTATTTTTTTAAAACAGATTTAATAGGTTAATCTAACAAAGGAATGCGTGTTGTAGGTGTTAATATTGCAATTAATAAATTAGAATTCACAGCTGATCTACATCTTGACAATCCTCTGATACGATGCGAC
>DWLI01000801.1:0-18495 GCA_018249915.1 Cecropterus dorantes dorantes | reverse complement strand
CTATGTACTAAACCAACATATATTTTAATTATTTTTTACTTTTCTGTGGCATGGAAGTCGGTGATATTTTTTGTTAAAAATTATTTATTTAACCTATTTTCAAAAGGAACTGGAACCTCAGACCCACGTAACCAAATTACTTTGAAAATCATGTCTCTAGTTTTGTTCTTCAAACAAAATAACAATACCTACAATTAATATCAACAAATTATTAAAACAAAAGTCTCCTCTAGTTGAAAACAATAGATTGCTTCAGTTTCAGTAGAATATTTTTAACCGTTTTTTTATTTTTTTAACGTTTTATTTTTTTATAATTATTTATTTTATATAATGTTTTTTAATCAAATAATAATATAAAATATTATAATATGTATTTATTTTTGAAGTGGTCTATTTATTAGCTTTAGTCATATGTTAAAATCCGTCATGCTGTACTGCGTGTCAAAGAAATAGCCACACGTACCTACATATGTACATATATACGAATGCACATGTATGTATCAAAAAAGGTTTTCTTTCGTTCGATTGGTATCCTTAATGCTAGTTCGACCCATTTCGCAAATTGTTATTATTTCTTGTTTTACCCTAGAGATGGCCCTAAATTAACTAAGATTGACACACAACTAAGATTGACACGTGTACACAGTACATATAACGGTTTTTACGACCAGGAACAAAAACTAAAATGGTTCTTAGAACCCGTCTCATGTCTGAAGACTTGCCTTTTTTCCTTTTTTATTGTTGTTTGCTACGATATTACTTCATTATTACTTATGTTTTGTGATATTTTCTATCAGTACAAAGAGGGCAAAGAAAAAGTTCAAAGTTCTAATGGAGAAACATTTAATAAAAGAGTTTCTTTCTGTGTAAAATCCTAAAAATAATGCCGTTAGCTTACGCTAATAGCTTTTTTCTGTAAACATTACTGAGTTCAGTATACAATTTAAATGTATTATTTTACTTATCTCTTTTTAAACAATAATATGGGGCTAGGCGTCTCGACTTATAGTCGGAAATTAAAACTAAGACAGGGATGGTGAACCATGGCACGCGACACAATATTTTGGGCACGCCATATCTTCATCTACTTATGATTTGAGGACCAATTTTTTTAGTAGTGAAATCGTAGACACCGGCGTCAAAAATATTTATTTTTGGCGACTTTTTTTGGTTATCTAATCGTAGAAACACCCGTGTCAAAAAGTATTTCGATTTTGCGACCTTTTTTTGGTCGTCAATACTTTTAGGAAGTTTTCGGTGTATAGCAGAAATGTAATCACGAACTCAAAATTATTTGACAGCACGTCTATGGTGTCACTTAATATATCTCTATAAAATGACATGTTAATGCATAAAGTTCGCCACTCATACTCTAAGAACTTACCACGCTACTAGCTATGGTAATGTGTAATACGAGTATATATTGCGTCTGTTACTAAAATAAAATAACTATTTGGAACTAATCATTTTCAGGGTTACCTAATCAAATTGCTAATAACAGTAACATGGTGGTATTGTCTCTCCTGTTCGTCTGTCTGTCTCTTTATCTGCTTATCTTACCGTACGTCTGCACCTGTTTGTCTGTCTGTCATGCATTTTACGGAGAGACGTGTCTGCTTAGCCTATTACCGTCAATATGAATATCACAGATAATGCAAAATGATGCTTATAAATACAGTTCGTAATTTTCTGATATGGAACCTAATAAAAAATAACTTTACCACGATTCAAGCAAACTAAGTCTTAATATATGATGAGTAGTCGATATGACATATTAAAATAAAAAGATAACATTAGTCTAAAATCATATACCATCGTAAAATATTCTGAGTCATTTCATTTACCCACACACAGACTAGCAGATACAGAGGTTAAACTCTATAAGTTGGCACAATTGCGCTTATTATATTTAAAGACCTAAATAACAAATATACCTATATAGCAATGAAGCAAATATACAAGTGTATTCTTTAGGAATCGGTAACCTTATTTAGCGTTATTCGAGTCTCTAATTAATTTATACCCGATAAAAATATCACTCTTAAGAATTTACCTGTTGTAGTAAGGTAGATTACGAAGAGTTCTTATCTTTTAATTATTCCCGAGAGCAATTCAAGTAGTCGGCTGTCGGTGGAAAGAAAGTAAATATGCCGACATTATGCTCCAGTGAGCCGAATAATACGGCTTCGAATTATCTGTTGTGCAAACAACAACAATTTATCATCTCAGGGTAACTTAGTTGCCTGCAGGCTACCTTAGATACGTACCTCTTGAGATAATAGGTCAAGCGAAACCAGATTATACAAGACTTAGGTAAACCTTACTAATATCAGGCTTCATACAGTGTCTTGACAACGTGATATTATTTATACCAATGGAAATGTCGTTAACTGTATGTAATATTTAAGTAGATAAACCATTAATTATCGTTGTAGTTATAAATCATGTAAGAAATTCTACTAAACCATTCACATTAGCTTTTTTATATATTAGATACTAGTAACGAATGAGCCTACAACTTTTTGTAAATCCACCTTGATGGTAAGTGGTCATTGCCGCCCAAGGATATCTGTAATTAACGCACAGAGAGTGCGGAGTTAAGGCAATTATAAATTCATTGTCAGTCGTGAGGACTAAGACGGTGTCCTCGAATCTAATTTAGCCATCATATTAACGACCCGCGTCACGGCGGAGCGGTCACCATAACGGTCTGACACGCTATAGATTCCGAATTCGATCCACGGCCAGACAGGCTTCTAAATGATGACTTTAGACTCTAGACTCTGTTCACGGACTGGGTGTTTGTAAATTCGTCTCTGTGTGTCTATGGTACCCACGATACGGGAGAAAATCCTAGTGTGAGGCTATGAGTGTAGAAAGCGTTTGAAAACTGCCTCACGAAATAGGTATGGCGATGGTATTTTCCCCAAACCATACTGGTTCTACCAGCTCGCAAAGTTGCAACGTGATGTTCAGTAGACACTTCTATCTACGGGGTCTTACTTATGATTGACCATAAATTCGTCGCTCTCACTGAATACTAAATTGGTTATTAAATGCAAAAATTAATAAATATATTTTATAAACAAATTGAATTCCACGTATTTTAAACATTCTTCAGTGAGTCTACTCCTATTTATTCCAGAACAAAAACTTGATATCTTACTTGATTTATAGCAAATATTGAAAGATTGAAGCAATATGAGCATCCCCAATATTCATAGCGAAAGATCGCGAGAGCGCTCTCATGGAGCGAATGCATTGTTAGCAAATTCCTCTCGAAAGTAGGAAGGCACAAACAAGCTGGGGGCTGATTGCAATCCCTGTTATTTGCATTCGGAACTGGTATTTTCTAACAATGGTCTTATACAATTCGAGCACTTATAACTTTAAGCGGCTTTATGATGAATTATTTCATTTAGAATTCAAATTATTCCTGAATTTAATTATGAAAACCTAGTCTATTTCAGCTATCCGAATCTTTATTATATAAGTTTGCTAATCGTATCAGACTCTATTTAGCAGAAATCGGTTATAAGGGTAATATAAATTTACTCTGAACCTCTGCCACATAGTATACACAATGATAATATAACTCGTATAATAATAATTATAAGGGTTACATGACAACATGATTTAAACATTATTGGAAAACATGTATAATTGTATGTACATACATACAAATATACATCTGGCATTGCATTTATTTTTTTAATTATGCACTCAGTAACAAAACTGGGACCGAGACCCGGGGCGACGGAGCCGCCCGCGGCCGAGCCAGCGCCGGCGCCGCCGACCACGCAACCTGCGCCTGCGCCGACCACAGCCAAGACTGAACGGTATGTTTATATAGCTACTTTGTAAGATTACGCACCAAGCAATCTTTACGAAGATGCTATTAGGGATCTACATCGGATCTCCTGCAACTATCCAATCCCTTTTCAATGTTCTTTCAAATAGGTATTGGTTTGTAGGATAATTTTCAATTGCGATTACTTAATATTGGAAATTATGCCACCCAGTTAAAAGTAACGGATAGACTTAAATGCTTGTATTAGATTTCTGGGGTACTTGATCACTTCTCCTGGAGACAACAGTGAAAAGAAATGAATGTACTGATTAACTTCCACGTTTGTTAACACAGAGAAGCGGGCAAGGCGCCATCCCGCGCGGGCGCGTGCCGTGTGTGCCTGAAGGCGCTGAAGCCGGGTGAGGTGTTTCACACCTGCAACGGCTGCCAACATCGCGTCTGTGAGGACTGTTCCTCTTACTCCAAGCCCGCTAGTGACGATGAGGCCGTAAGTAATATGCACGTAATAATAATGTCACACAACATTATTTTTCCTTATTTCGTTCGTATTAATAACTAATTATTTGTTCTCATTGTTATTTCTACGCATCCATATTTACGTTCACTGTTAATTACTGTCAGCATCATTTACTCTCATTGTTATTTACTCTGATTGTTTTTTACACTCATCGTTGTTTATTTTCATTGTTATGTAGTTTAATTGATATTCACTCACTTCGCTGTTACTCGTATTGTTAATTAGTGTCATCATTATTTACTATCATTGTTATTTAATTTCATCATTATTTATTTCCACTGTGATGTCCTTTTTTAATTCGCATCGGTATTTATGGCTACTCACTTCGATATTTACCTTTATTTTATTTACTCTCAAAGAGCTCATGGCGTTGCTCGGTGTGCCGCCGCAAAGCTGGTCCTCGGCTGCCGCCCGCGGCACAGGACAGTACGGACTCGTTACTGGACGTGCCCGTGCTGGAGGCCTTGCAGCGCCGCCACTCCGAGGCGCGGCTGGGCAGCGGCGGCAGCAGCTCCGGCCTCGCTCCGCCCCGCTCGCCAGAACTGCGACGACACTCTGATGTATCTCCCGCATCCTTAAAGGAGCTTGAGAAGGTAATGTTTATCTCTACTTATATGAGAACTTGACACCGCACTCCCGAGTGTTTAAATACTGTTGCTTACTATTAAAAGATACAGGAGGTTCCACCGCTACACTTACTCCTGCCTAATAACAACATTAAGTGCTGATATATTTTAGTCAAAGGGATGTTTGTGTAAGGGAAACACATACATCAAACGTTTCAATTTAATCCTCAAGCATAACATCTATCTGTAAAGGTCTTAAGTTGTAACCTAATCCAATCTTAGGTTGATTTAAGATGTTTATGGACGGCAGCAGTGGCTATTTAACATAAAGTGAACTATACGTTCGTATGCTACTTTTGTAATACTAAAGAGTAAAGATAAATACGGAAGGCAGCTTTTAAATGGACTGTTCTTTGTTTTTAACATATTGAACGTTTAGTTTTTACCTCTTTTAAAAATTTAATCTAATATCGTCAACATTCAATTGTAGTCTTACTTAACTCGGACGGAATTTATGTAATTTTAATAATTCGAGTTTCAAACTTGCTTTTAAAAAGAAAGCATATTAACATCCTGAAAGTTAAGCTTATAAGTCAAGGCGAAACTCTTTTCGCCGCCTCCCATAATAAGTGTGTTGTAACCACGCTGCCCGCGGCGGCAGTTGAAGGGCGGCGGCAGCGTGACGCCGGCGGTGGAGTCCCGGCGGCCGAGCGCTGCGACGCCGGCGCGACGTCGCTCCGTGCGCGCGCCGACGCCGCGTCAGCGCTCCTGCGACGAGGACCAGCCCGGCTCGCCCGCACATCAAGCGCTTTCTGCACCCGGCCCGCCGCCTATGTCACGACGGTATACGAGTATTATCCACTACCTATAACGTAACTTGCTCAACTAAAGCATCTGTTATCAATCACAGTTACTCGATGGTTCGGAGTTCACAAACTGCTTACATGGTCAACTGTGATTACCATAGCCATAGTTTTGGAAGACGTTTTGTACATTTGAACTACACATTTCATAGTAATCATATATTATTTGCTGATAATAATAATTAAAAGTATGATTTTCAAAGTATCTCTACAGTTCTAAATATTTAATAAGTCAGAAAGTTCAAATGCTTTAGTTACGTTTGCAAAAAACAAGTTTCTAATGCGGTGATAGCCTGGATATGATCTTTATTATACAATAGTTCTAAACTAAGTATATACATCATGAAATTTTTTCTAAAACCAATCATAACTTTCGTTAGAAAAATGTTATTATTATAAATTCTGGTAAAATCTTTGCGCACATTGTACCGTATATTTCTGTGTGCCTGTTGTTCCGTATATTTTGTAAGAAATGTAATTTTTTTTTTATTTATTAACACAGAGCTTCTGCCGTGGATGTAGTAGCTGGTGCAACATCGCGACGAGGCTCGTATCGAACTGATACGGACGTCGTAGACCCCACGCCGCAGATAAGCGGTCTCAGCGTAGATGAAGATCGACCCATACGACGCAGGGGAAGCCAACTGTTAGTAATCAACTCTATTTCAAATTACTACGATAATTATTGTCACGACTCTTAACTCTACATTTGTAACATTATTAAAAGAATCATTATAAAATTATCACTTTTATATTTTACTGTTGCGAACATCATCAAACTGATGAAAAACCTGGTTTTGATATTAACGTTTTGACATATGATAAAAGACCTATATGCATTTTTTTATTAATTTACACGAATAAAACTCACATCATTAGATTGTTTATCTTACAATAAGATGTAAAGCGCTGGTATTTTCTATATATAAATCACGCCCCTCAAAGAAAAACTAAGTAGAACTCTATTTTTATCTGGATTTTTATCTTATAGTTATCTATAGGTCACTTACTAGAAGAGAAGTACATAAAACACGTCTTCCCGGTGAACTTCATGGTCCTTTGTTATTTATCTGTTATAAAAGCAATATATTTTAACGAATATTATGATACTTTTGTATGCTACGTAGGCCCGATATAGCAGCACTGCAGCAACGAACAGGCGCTCTGAGCGCTATGGCGGCGCTAGCGTCACGCGGCTCCGACGAGGGCCCGTCGTCCGCAGCCGTAGCCGCTGCGGCTGCGGCCGCCGCCGCCGCCGCCAGGCAGATGTCCGTCGACGCGGAGGCCATCAAGATTGTCATACACGACGTCGACGACCGCACGCCGCGACGCGTAGCGCTGCGGCGCGACCCTAACGATAAAGGACATCGATGTTAGTGATGCAATTTGTTTGTTTTAAAGTTAGAACAAGTATGGTTCGACCAGAAACCGTCGCTATACTTTTTTGGAGCACGTACTTGCGTTTCGGTGGAAAGATGTGATCGCCAGCACACATTCGTATGAGGCGACCATCTCTGCCTCGAGAGGAGCAAAACATCTATGACTGACTTCAAATAAAACCCCTAATCATTATAGAATTAGTTATGGGAGTCCATGAGCGGCAGTGACTATTTACGATCAGCAGCACAGACTATTTATTACTTTATTTTATTCAGACTATTTACGTACAGCATGCACGTTAGTTATCTTAAAATCTTGACAATATTAAAAAAATAAGTGTACGCTTGCAAAAAGTTAATAACCCATATTTCAATCAATTATTTTGTACTTATTAATAGTGTTCAAATGTATCTAGGTGACATATAGATGCATATCTGATCTAACATGATTGATTTTAAAGTGAATGGAAAATTAATTGAAATAAAAGCAAATGAATATTTGAGTGTTATCATAAATGACTAAAGTTTTTGTATACAGAAATTGCCGACCCTGAATAACTACACTAAAATAATCTACAATAGAAGAAACCAATAAAAGTAGTAATGACTCCTAATAACCAATTATTCTAAAGTAACGAATGCTTTAAAACTTTGTTTTGATACATTAATCCCTATTACCGTATAAATTAATGGATCCACTGGGCCAATTATAAACGTAGATTCATAAATAAATTGTAATTGAAACGTAGCGGAAAGCAATGATTTATTTACCCTCATGGGCGTAATTACAATTTTGTTTAAAGGAGGTCGGACAGCGGCGTTCGACAAAAAACGGAAAAAACTTTACTGATAAAGGGTCCACCTCATTGAAGAATTTCTTTTCTCATTTTTATTTTCTTGCCTATACTAAAGGAGGGGAGAGGTGAGAGGGGAGAGAGAAATTCCCCCCTCCTTTATATACGGCCATGGATACACGTTACTTAAATGTTTCAGCCCGTGGTTTCGGCATGCGCGTGGTGGGCGGCAAGCCGGACGCAAGCGGGCGCCGCGAGGCCGTCATCGTGTGGACAGTGCCCGGCGGCCCCGCGGACCTGGCCGGCTTGCAGCAAGGAGATAAGGTATGTATGAACATTTACAACATACGTGTACTTGATTACAAGATAAATTAACTTTTATATTGTTTATATTGATATATATTTGAAAAAGGTGCCCAAACTAAATAAATTACATCTTTAAAGGAAAACGTCAATTTTAAAACATTCTCGGAACTTTTATCCGTACGTTATGAACCGTTACTAAGTATCGATAAAAGGATAAAATATAAGTGACATTCATGCTGACCAAATCCAAATACAGGCACAAACTCCGTAATTGGAAAAAAGCTCTTATTTTTACACTACATCTGCTAATGTAAAAAAAATTACATTCCGAACTGTAATATTTAAGGATTACTAAATCACAACGAAAATCCAACGAAGCGAGACAGCCTTTTACTTTTTAATATGCTAAAAGGAAACCACGTTAGGGGTAACAACGTAAAATAAGTGCTATAATTATAAATCATTTGTGGTAAAGGTGCTGAAAAATTTATGGACATTATTCATAGTCTTGGTAATACATATTATGAAGGCGAAACTTTGTAGGGACGGATCGGCTTGTCACGCAAAAACTAGTGATTGGATTCGGATTAAATTCGGCACAAGGATAGTTTATGGCCTGGTTTAACAAATATGATAGTTTTTACCGTGGTAAACATACATAGCAGTTTCTGCGCTTTGCTGGAAGGGTATGGTTGCCGGCTCACTTTCATGTGAGGCCTTGGCTTCGAGAGTAGTAACGCAAATGTGATTGACTTCAGAAGTCCTGTTCTGTATGAAGTTGCCTCCATGGGCGACGGCAGCCACTTACTGGACTGCATACTCGTTTGTTACTCCAATTTTTAAAAAATATATATTTGTGATTTGTGGAGGTGTTGGAGTGGGGCGGAGTCCCGCTGACGGAGCGCAGCTTCGAGGAGGTGTGCGCGGTGCTGGAGCGCGGCGGCGACAGCGTGGAGCTGCTGGTGGAGCCGGCGCCGCAGCTCGACGACGCGCCGCCGCCCGCGCTCGCCGCGCACCACCACCACGCACTATACGGTAACCGTATATCTACATCTTCATCGATCCATTATCACTCATCACTGAAGAAGGATCTTCTCTTGAAATGCGTTTTAGGCCATCGACCGTAGCTATGACCAGTGCGAGTTCTACTTGGGTTTCAATCCAATTCTCTTAACCAAGACAATTGACCGTATTGGCCGTAGACCATCGCGTTGGCTAAGTGTGAATTGGTAGACATAACACACCTTTGAGAACTGTTTTTTAATGAGCTCTCACGCGTGTATGTTTCTCCTACAATGTTTTCCTTCGCCGTTTACGCAAATAATAATGAATTTATAATACGTATATAATTAATCGGCGTAGGTATCTACGATTTGAATCTCGCTATATTCAATTGAGAGGCCGAGTGTCAACCACAAAGCTTCCTCTGCCTCCATCACTATCAACCTTGAAGAAATCGGCCTTATGACTTCTTATAATGTTTTAGACATTACTTTTACTTTATACTATTTCTACTGTGAAACCATTTCGATGCAAGGCTGTAGATGTTGACTGACCTACATTTAATTTTCTTTTCTATATGACCTTTCTTACAAATAGATTGATAGATAGGTTGATATATGACCAAGGGCGGTAATGACCACATACCATAAAATGGACTGCATGCTCTATAGTTCAGTCGTATAAATTAAAAAGGTATACTACATGAACAACTTGCAATGAATCCATGAGAAGAGCAATGGTCAACATAACCATGTATAACTCGCATTTAAACATGGTAAACATATCTTTTCGCCCACTAATATATAAAATATGTATGTGAGCATTAAAATCAATATTATTAGTACATCTTTTTATTAAACCTACTATTTATATTAACAGTAACGTGCACACACGGCAGAAGTAAAACTTATTAATAATAATAAACAATAAAATATTTATGACCATACCGTATTAAATATTGTGCTTCTTCAAAAATCGATTAATTAATCACTGCGGCCCATAATCGGACATCTTTTTTCGCATACCAAAACTTGAGCCCTTATAAAAGCTACGTAGAAAAATCGCTAGCGTGATTCAGAAAGGGATACAGCGCTACCTAGTTGTAGCCCCGACAACTCCTTTCTTTACGCATTTTCTAGTCAAAAATTATTATAAAAATTAAATGATAATACTTTACATCTGACATTTCTCACTTCACATCACAATATTCATAAAACTGATACATTATTATGTATTTTGAATTACAGAACCTGATACAGACAAATCGCCGTCGTCGCCGACTCGACGGAAATTGCCGAAAACCCCGGTATAATACCCATACTAGGCTTTAATTGTACAATACGTGTTGTGAACCCATGAGACGTTGAGCGTCTAGCTCTTTTCTTCATGAACTCTGGTAGAGACTGTCACTTGGTGCCTACTCGTCTGCGCTTCTCGGGTCACTCATATATTGGTGTGATCTAACGAATTACCTTTGTTGTACCCCAGTTATTGGATCATCTTAATCTACTAAAATACCTTGCAAACCCATAAACTTAGACGGCATTTTCATTTAGCAAATATAATTTGATTTGGCTGATATGATTCCAATAAAACATATTTGAATAACAAAGATGATCCAATAACATGTGAGTAAAAGTATTTTTTATTGAATTGTTGGTGTTGATATTGAACTTACGGAGGAGGTAATGTCGATCGAACGTTTCTTCCGTGAGCCACGCCAGCTCATTCACGTGAGGTCGCGACGGAGCGCGGTAACAGCTCTCATGACCAGTTTATCTTTCGTCCAATATGAAACTGTACTGTAATACTTTTGCATATATATTTTTATCATCCAACTAGTCTTAATGTTAAATTTATTAATAAGTAAGTAGTCACGAAGCTATTGTTAAATGTTATCGCTGTGAGTACTTTGTTTCAAGTTGGACGAAGAAATGCATTTAATAAGAGCTGGTCTCCGTTGATCTGCTGTGATACTGTAACACTAATCAGTCGGACTTCTTCCACGTTAGACTAGTTTTAAGAGATTAGTGTTTCTATTTACGACTGTAGGTGTACAATGAATTTGTTAACCTTTTACTATTATAAGAGGGATAATCAGTTTGTTTACTTAAATATATATACTCTTAATTATCTCTATTTTAAATTTATTTGTTACCTATCGTTATACGTTATCATTTATATATAATACTTGCCCTAAGTGAAGTGTGTGAAAAAATGCTACCTACTTATTTTCAGATTTTTATTTTTTCTATCTCCTGACCAATTTCATAGTCTTGCCAACGGCGCCGGGCGGAGTTCAATTTTAGGGAAATAACGGCAAAATATGAAATTCGATGAATCAAAATTTTATCAGTAAGTGTATACAAGCTCTGGACCAAAATTTAGTGTTCGATGGTAGAGCCTAGGAACGTAAACTGTTATCGAATACCGCTCTAGGATATTCGTGGACGAATAGAGTAACTGTCTGTTGACAGGTTCAGGGTGTAGTGAATCTAGATTTGTTGCTGCTTCCAGCTTGCCAAAATGAATAAAATGATACTCTGCCTCTTACTATACAATCGCGATAGATCAAATGCGACACTATCAGTTTACACTTTATCGTAATGAGACGAAAACACGAGTGAATCAATGAACGTATGGCAAAACAAGCGGCGAGCGGCAGCCGCGACTACTGCACGAGACGTAGCCCCGTACGGAGGCTCGCGGCGAGGTGAGCGCAGAACGGACCGGACGGCCCCGCGACACCGCACTCTCCCATTGGTACCGTCACATCTGTTACGCATCGAGTGTCTGTTACCGAGTCTTGCTGTTGATTTAGTGTAGTGTATGCCGCACAATGTATCGAGACGCTCGTAACGGCTAGTCTCGTAGGAGCTTCGAGTGGTGGCAGCACGGTACACCGCATCCGCCGGACCGCAACACCTTGAGCGACAGGCGCGCACCGACGCTTCTGTTTCGTGATGCGACCGCCATCCAAAAACGACACGATGTACATAGCCGCTCCGCCCTTATAACCGTAGTTGAATGTTCAGCCTCGATACATACCGAATGGGACATGCATGACATTAGCACACTCTGGATATGTGCATACTGGTACAGAGCACCCGAATACGATCCGAAGCATTTGCGTTTGATTTGTGCTAAATCGACACTGTATTGATACAAAAATTAAAAGATGCTCAATAGTCCATCATATTGCGTTTGTTATGAACTCACATGTGTGTGTTGTTGCCGCTTGTACATCACAAATATTAGCTCATAAATATTTATTAAGATCGATCAATATGTATATTTTGATTCACTCATCCATTCATAAACATTACAAAATCCAAATATAGTGACCATAGAAGTTGCATTACTTTTCCATTTGAATGATAATGTAATTGTAACCAAGTTTATGAAAAAAATAATAACCAAAATACTTTCTTATATTATATAGGTTGACTTTGTAGTCCCTTGATCTGATATGTTTGCAATATATAGAACACTATTTTAAAATTGTAATAGATGTCACTTCCATCTTATCTAGATACGAATACATATTCTTCAATATATTACTTATACAAAATAGATTAACCCTTAGCCTTAGGATATTAACGTCGCATCTCTAGACATTACAACAATAAAGTTTTGTTTGGGCTACATTCATGAACCTACAGATACATACGGCTTTACCGGTATCAGCATGATACAGCTTTCTGCATGGCGGACGAAAGCGTCGAATACTCATTTATGTTTGAATAGAAATGCCTCAGCCCGAAGCATGTTTCGATTAAATATTTTGCAACCGAAGTGAATAATATATAACTATTCCACCCACATGATGGCGGTTTGAATGCATTGCTATGGCCGCACAGAATGGAATCGGATTTTCGATAACTTGCTGATGAAGAATTCAATAGCTGAACGTTGCTGCATGGTACGATACGGTGATGCATTCCCCGAACGATACGAATGAATTAGATTATTAATACAGGTCATATGATATGTTATTTTCATTTATACTCCTTATTATTTCATTTAAATAATTTGTTATTTTTATTTGATAGTTCCATTTAACCGATCGTATGCGATGTGACTTCAAATACCTAAAATTTTGAAAAATAAATTTAATTAAATTATTATGATACAAAGTCACATAGCAGTACGACGTAACGTCAGATTAAGATATACATTTTAAAAGTAGCATATTACGTGTCTAGGAGCAAGATCGCGCGGAGCGATACCGCGAGCGTCCGCCGGCGCGTGCGCAGCTGCAGGTGTGGTTCGAGGGCGACATCCGCAAGCTGGTGGTGGTGCTGATCGCTGCAGACGACCTGCCGCCGCGCGACCACACGCTCGGCTATGGGGACGAACCGGAAGCTTTCGCTAGAATACGTCTCTTGCCATCACTGTAAGAGCTTTTAAATTGAAACTTTGTTCCGACGATTCAACTTTTGAGTCGCATGCCGCAATACACTTGGCTACAGGGTAGGAAAAAAGTGAAAGGCGCTGAATAGAACAGCCAAGGCTAATATGACTGCGTTTTATGTTTGTTTATTGATTCTTTTAATATTATTTTTTAAATTTAATTAAAATTATTATTATTAATAAAAACAAAACGTTCATTTTCATTTTTGCTTAAAGGTTCATTCAATGATCGTCATTTTTTTCAGCGAGAGTTGCCCGCCTGTGGAAACAGATCCAGCTTCGGCGTCATGCAGTCCCGTATGGAACGCCACTCTAGGCTTCGGTGGTTTGACTGCTGACCTCCTGGCTGGACGAGCTCTGGAGCTTACTTTGTGGGATGCCTGCCCCGGTATAGACCCTGTGCTGATTGGAGAATGCACTGTAAGTTGATTACATTATATTTATTTTGGTATATTTTTTCTTGCATATTGAAGATGTACTATTCTTCTCATACTTAAACTCTACAATAAATGAGCTCTACATTGCAGATTGTTTCTAAGTCTATAAATATTATATGTGCCTCATTTAATATCATTAAGTGGGCACAAACTACAAAATGTAAAAAACAAATACATGATTTTCGGCAATTCAGAATCAGAGATCCGGTTTTAATTTCGAGGCACGTACTCGCACCTTTTACTAATGAATTCTTGTCCGACTTCCAAATTAATTTATTACTTGATTGAAAGATGAATAAAATATTGTAAGAAAACATAAATATGTTATATTATCTAGAAGTTTCTTCTATAACTATGTGTTAACAGCAATCCACACGTGGATAATTATAATATACACGTGGATAAATCAATAAATAAAGCTTTCTATACTTTTACCCCAAACTAAGATAACACAAATACATAAACACCCAGACCCAGAAGCGCAAGAAAAACGGTATGGTGACCGCTTCGCCGCGCGGGTCGTCTAGCAAGAAACTTATGCATTTGGACAGTAACTAATTATATGATTCTGATGCTGATTTATGATAACTTACCTGAAATTTATCTGGTTTGCCCAATGTCCATTCATAAACCCGCAATAACAGATGGAGGTGGAAAAAGCGTTCGCGGAGGAACGCGCGGTATGGTGGACGCTAGAGGAGCGCGGCACGCGGTCCGCCAGCGCGTCGCCGCGCGGCTCGCTCGCGGGCGCGCGCGCGCTCCGCCGCGGAGACTTCGCCTCGCAACGCTCTGTCTCCGGTGACCAATTAATATCAAGTCTTATTTACAATTACTTTGTTCTCATAACCAGGGCTGGTCCTACCGTAGGACAAACGGAGCGGCCGCTCTAAACACCAAATCTCAGAAGACGCGTTAATGGTCAATAAAACCGACAAATTAAACATAAACTTAAAGTGGAACTGGCAATATCTCGAGATACAACTGGGAATATCTCGAGATCTTCCCAGTTCCATGTATCTAAGATTACAGGGACAAGAAACGGGACGCCATAATTAAATCTCGTTACATCCTAAAACTTGCCTCGAGCTGGCACTGGTCAAAGTAACACAATATATGAACAAGGACTAAATCACTACACACCACACACATCTTGAACACAATTTAACGTGTTTTTAAACCAATAACAAAAAAGACAATATAATAAGAAACGATACAAGCAAAGTAATTGGTAAAGCTTTCCGTAATTTATTTACTTATCCGAAATTACATCGCTCCTAAAGTTCTACGTAAACGTTGATACTGTTGCTCGCTTTCTAATCGCAATGTACACAATTATAAAATTTCTTGTTTATATTATGGTTAGAATAAAAGCGTCTTCATTTTGACAAAGCCACTTTCACCTTATTAATTATAATAGCTACGTACTTAATGTTGGAATAAATAATAAAGAGATTCTGGTAGAAGGAAGGAATTAGCAGGCTAGATGCAGACCTCATGGTCATGCTTGGAGAGCGGCCGTTCTCGGAAATTTGTACCTATGTTAACAAATACTCCGATAAAGAATACTTGTAGTAGTTGCTATGCCTTGCCGAATTGCGAAATCTCGCCACAAAAAGTTGCACAATAAACAAAGAACAACATCTTTTTACCGTCATCTATATCGTTGTAAATGTTACCAGATGATATGGATTCTATTGGGGAGTGCGCTTCCTTGCTGCACCCCGACCACGCCTGGGTGGCGGGCTCCCGGCGCGGCTCCTCGCAGTCCGAGACTCTGGAAGTGGAGGTATACCAGCTGGGCAAGGATTTCTCACGGTCGCTGCCTGGCTCCCGACGATCATCCTTCCAACAACAGGACAAGGGTATTCATTTCTTAATACTTTTAATTTTATTTTTTTACTAACATACTTTAGTTGAACTACGTCCTTCTACTTAATAACGACGTAATAAAAGAACTACATTAATAAAGTACCATATATTTCTTGTTTCCCATATGAAGGTCTAAGGGAATGTGAAAATATAGATGTGCAGATCTATTCGGTCAATTCGGTAGCTAAGAAAATTAGGTTGATAATGACATCCGCAGATGGCGTGGTTCTTACCATCTTACTTGCCATCACTTGAACTGCATCCTCGTTTGCTCCCACTTACTACATCTCATAGAAAATGGTCTAAAAATCCCCACATGGTCTACTCAGCACTCTGAACGATCCATGCTCATCAGTAAAATTGGATTGTTAATGACATCTACAGACGGCGTGCACGACAGCGGCGTGGTGGGCCCGCGGCGCAGCGAGCGGCGGCGCTCGTCGTGCGTGCGCCGCGACCCCGACGACATCCTGCGCTCGCTGCGCGCCGTCAAGGGCGAGCTGGGCCGCACGCTCTCGCTCTCCGGCTCCACCGCCAGGCGTGAGTACCCTTCTTGCCCCTTGGTCTCAACTACCGACGTCCACGCGTGTTACTTGCCCTACTTGAGCAACCTTCGTTAGTGGCCCGATCGCTCAAGTATGGCTCGTGAATATGCTCGGTGTGTTGACTGTGAGGCTGATATTCTGTTATTTATTCATCTATTATACCCCTGTTAGGTATATTTCAGTACACTATATCCAAAAATTTGTCACTCTATACGAATTCCTAAAAGTGATCCAACTTTTAAAAATAGTGATCACTACCGGGCAGCGTAAACATCTTGTACAATTACCGAATGAATAATAGAATATTTCCTTGCTCACAGTGAACACGCTACAATGCAGAATTTTTATACTTATTATTTCTTATTTACAGAAAAGATTTCGGTAATATGTTTTATTATTTAAATATTTAATTACTTACGATCCTTCAATTACTGCAAGAATGTCATAAATTATTTTTATACAATAAAAAATGATTACAGGTATATAAAAATGTAATAATATGGAAGCTTCAGCGGCACACGAATATACAATAAAATTATTACAATCAAGCTAATTTGGTTTCTCCACACTAATTTACCTTTAGTTAACCACAGACTAGTGTAGGTATTGCAACGTTAATATAATCTGTCACTAATTCGTAAGATAAAAACACGCTATCCTGGCAACCGATCCGAAGCCTAATCATCTAGGTGTAGTTATGATTCCTGCCAGACACCCAATACTGCCTTGGTTTGTAATGACACAGATCACCTCCAAAGTACCTGTACAATTTGGTTAAGCGTCTACAATCCCAGCACAATAATTTAACACGAACATTAAGGGTATTGACTTGTTGTATGTTGTTGCTTGTCTGGTCAGCAGCGACGGACCGTTAGAACCTCGGTAAGCGACCGCCCGTGCCCGCGCCCGCGCGTGCTCCCCTGACAGGTTGTCCGTGCGCGGTGTCGGTGCACACGATCCCTTGTGACGTCCGAAGGCCGACAGATTTCACATTCTGTTTGCTAGTCGGCGACGTTCGCATCCTCGAATTCTGCTTCGCTTACGCATAACGCGTTTCCGATGTACAATTTGAGGGTTGAATGGAGCTGTCATGCGAGCAGAATGAGGATCTTAGGCCACGTAGTAGCATGGGTCATAACATCGCTTGCGCAACGGCCGCGCGCACGCACCGTTGAATGTGGCTGCGCCCGACGCTTCTCATCACTTCACTATCTGTTCTGTACTGTCCTGACGCATGCCCGTCCGGGGGCGATCACGCTCACTTAATCTGTCTCTGTGTACCGTCTGTTCGGCTGCCCGTCTACGTTCATTTCAATGGCATTGTGTCGCCTAGGTTGTCTTGGACTTCATTACCTTTGCGAATGTCACTCATTGTTACAATGCGCATTCTATTAGATTTCTTGTATATATTATCTTACTAGGCCGTAGATTACCGTACATTACACAGATTTACTTAAACGTTTCATTAAACTTCCCTATCGTTGGACAAAATGTTCCGTAGGCGTCACCGCCGTAGGTCGCGGTCAAATGACGAAGCGCTCTTCGCGGCGGTGGCAATGCTATAGTTACTAGGACACGAACTTGTCTATTATTGATTGACTAATGGCTGTTCATAACACGGAATGCTTATACCATAAGTTGAGGACTGCTTTAAGCAACTATTAGAGTCTCAACTACACTTTTGGCTGCACACGTGGAAACGCTTCTTCTTTCATTTATGTGTTTAGGACAGATCGATTGGAATCTATGTTAAACAAATTGTACCTATAACGTTGGCACGAAGCTGTTTGACGTGCTTACTTAATGTAATTTTATTTCGGTGTTCGTTTGAATGGTTTTTTACTATTTTTGTTTTCCTTTTAGTTCTTGTTACTTTTTGACGTATGTGTTAAACCCATAAACGGTTTTAGACTCCACTCCAACGTAGTTACTACAAAATATGTTGTTGATGTCATTATACCCGCAACCGCTCATTTTAAATCTATCGTTCGTT